>CADDIJ020002769.1:0-195679 GCA_902809745.2 Tetradesmus lagerheimii | reverse complement strand
CATTTTCATCATCATCATGTTACCCATTAAGCCATAGCATCAACGCCATCGGCCCCGCGCCCCTCAGGAGCGGAAGAAAGAGGGAGCACTGCTCCATTGTGTTTGCAAATATTACGCACATCCCGAGCTTGGACAAGATACTCAGCAATGCTCCTAGATATCACTCGGCACACCCCCCTACTACCCCAAATATCATCAGAAACAAAACGCAACAACTTGGTGGATGCATCAGTCAACGACAACACATTGCGCAATTTTCAGCGCCGCCAGCAACATCACGCAAAACAGACCGAATTTCATCAAGCATAGTATCCCTCTGAGCAGAAGTAGCGGGACAATCAAACATCAGATGTGACAAAGACTCAACACCCTGACCACAAGCAGGACATGCTGTGTTAGAATCAGCTCTGCTGCCACCATAACGACTGGTACGCTCATGCAAACAAAGACAGCCCATTCGAACACGCATCAGCAACTCAATACCACGCGTTGGCGCACCAGAACACAAAAAGGGCCTAGCCCTTTTAAAACGCATGGTATCAGCATGTGTAGGGTGCACATGCGTGATGTAACGGCTCAAAGTAAAGTGCTGCAGTGATTCACAAACAATTCTGTCTGCATGCAGCTTCCTGACCTGACGGTTGATGTGATTCTTGCGCGCATTAGCTCGATCAGCCGCCGCCTCAACATCCACACCATACTTGCAAAGCAAACTCTGCACATACTTATGCCAAGGTGTCACCGCAACAGCACCACTAGGGCGCTTCCACTCAGCTGAGAAAACCTGACGTGGCAAACGCGAATTCTGCATGCGCTGGACCCTAAAGTAATACTCCATCGCCCTCTGATGAAGCCACATGTGCAATGGCTTCACACCCCATTCAGCCAGAACAAGTGAAGTGCAAGGGCGCTCCTTGCCACAACGCATTGAGCACTTGATGATGTCAGTCTGCACTTTGTCAATCTGTTGCAGTTGCCTTGCAGTTGACGGAAACCAGACCTCGCTGCCATATTCAACAATCGGGCGAACGCATGTAAGCAGAATGATACGCTTTACTTCCACGCTGATGAGCCGGCTCTTCCAGACTGGCATGAGCCCACCCTTCACACGATGCACTTTGCCAACATCTTCTCAAAGTGCGTATTCCAGTTGCAGGCATTGTTGAACCACAGGCCAAGGTAGCAGTACTCTGATACAACAGGCACAGGCACACCGTTCCAAACGATGCCAGAATCAGCCAACTGGCTGGGCTGTCTAGCTGGTGAGACATGCATGACAGCAGACTTCAAGCTATTCAGCTTGAACCGCCACTTACAACTGTATTCATAAACTGTTGCAGCCACAGCCTGAACCTCAGCCAGAGATCCGCACACAGCAACAAAGTCATCAGCCTGCATGGCTGCCACAACCTGACCAGCAGGTTCGTCACAAGGGCCCATAAGGGTGATTCCAGGGTGCTTTGCATGCACCTCATGCAGCAGATCATCAATGAAGTACAGGTACAGTGTGGGGGAAATAACATCGCCCTCATGCAAACCAAGGTCACATGTGAAGCTCTCAGTGACATGACCTTCGTGAGACACCACACGGCGTGCACCCTGATACAAGTTGTAGAGTACACGGAACATCTTTCCACGCACACCCTTGTCCCACAGCTTTTGAAAGAGCCCATCAAGCCACACTGTTGGGAAAGCCTTATAGGTGTCAACAAACAGCACATAAGAATCCTTCCCCTCAGCTTTCCTCCCACCCAACACCTCACTGAGCACACTCTGGTGGTCAGCACAGCTGCGCTTGGGACGAAAGCCGTTCTGGCTCTCGTGCAGCAACGGCGTTCCTGCTGCTGTAGCAGCAGTTACACGCTGCTGCTGCTGCTGCTGCTGCTGTTGCTGCTGACGTGCCTGCTGCTGCTGCTGCTGCTGCTGTTGCTGCTGCTGTTGCTGCTGCTGTTGCTGCTGCCGTTGCTGCTGCTGCTGCTGCTGCTGCTGCTGTTGCTGCTGCTGTTGTTGCTGCTGCTGTTTCTGGTAATGACAACCTGTGCAGCATCAAGTTGGCGGTGAACTGGCGGACAATTGCTGGCAAGCGTGTGTCACACACGGTGTGTCGGCTTGTGTGGGATTGCAATATGATTGAAAACTTGTACACACTCATGATCAGGCTGACAGTCAGCCGCTGGAGGTTTCGACCAACCGGTGGAAGGTCCCTGGCCGATCAGCTGCCCACCAGGGGCCCTCTGTGGCGGGGTCAGTGCACTTTGGCGGGAGAATTGGTCGAAACACCTCCCGTTTGGGCCCATATATGCCTTCGGTATATACTTTCGATCACATGGCCGAATACCCTTCTGTTCCACAATCTCCGAGTTTTCGGGGCTACGGCCCGTACATATGTATATCCACCCGTCGATGACGTGGCGAGCCCTCAGGGCCGGGCCTGTTCCACTGGAACATCAGGGCCTGAGACAGCCTGTGCAACTTTGCCACTCATGAATATGTGCCACTAGCAGTCGATTAGTCATATCTGAAGACAGAACTTGCAAATTGCAGCAGCGTTTACAGCGTATCCATTCAGTACCTAGAGCAGTCACTGCACGCCGTGTGTGTTAGCATAGGTGACCTGGAGCAGTGTATCCGATTGGCAACAGCACTAATAATAATAATCAATCCTTGTAAGCCATACCTTTCGGCATCGGCAACCGCGCCTCACCCACTGGGGAGGCGGAAAGCAGACTGATTATTCTCTCTATTTTCGGTGTAAGGTAGACCACCCAGACCCTTACACCCCTTACTAGGCAGCATGTGGGAATCACCCCATACGGTGGACTGCATACCTAGCAGGGCCGGTGTGTATATAGCCAGCAATCGACGGAGTCCTGCGGAGAGTCGCGAGGACATTAGCAGCATCCTTCCTTCGGCTTTCGCCGACTGTATCCCTGAGTCCAGGGACATACTGCTTAGGCTCAGAATCGAACCTGCAACCTTTCGGCCACTGTTCGTCCGTCATCACCACTGCGCCACGTGTTTAACGTCCCGCCGGACGCAACAGCACTCAGAGCAATCACTGTACATTGAATTGAAGCGTTCTATCTAGCAGATGTTAGACGCCCCAAATCTGGATAGAACAGTGCCACGTTGTTCCTGTTACAGAGTCACCACAGCTGACCGCAACGTAACTCTTCAAGGCCTTGCACCGTGCAGCAGCCTGCACCGCATGACAAGGCCAGACACCATGCTTCACGTTGCAAGGTCACTCTACTAGCTGGCAGAGCCTGCAGTAAGGACTGCTGCAGCCAGCACCAAAGGCTGTGTACAGTTTGCACTGCACAGTACCTTGCAGCCATTATGCGGCTCCCTAACACCCTCAAGCAGTCATCAGCACTGCCTGGCAACTTGGCTTGCTGACCACACACAGTGATGCAACAACACTCCACAGGTGGATTCCAGAAGAGAAACCACATTCAAACACCATTACAGGTGCCGGGACCTGCGCTGCCTGCGTATTGCTGGGCAGACCGTCAGTAGCCGCTGATCAAACATTCTTCGTTCCACCCTCAGCATCCCTCCAGGCATACAATATGGCCTTGCACAGGCCATATTGAATGATAACTTGCGGCAGCTATCCACTGCCTGCTGACCGGGCACGGCATCATAAAAGAAGGTATGCAACCAAAAGGCTTTGCATGCATGAGCTTCAGCCGGTTTATGGTGTGCATACATGATGCTACAGTGTGCTACAGTGTGCTCTACTTTCACGCGAAATGCAGGATACAGCCGCTGACACCTCTTGAGCTGAACTGAAACTACAACCATGCATCAGGCCTTGCGATATGTGTGCGTGTGCATGCGGGTGATCACAACTAGGATGCAAAACAATAATGAGACCCACTCCTGGTCAAAACTACACAACTGTTCCCACTCATTGATCAAATTCAACCGCACACCCGCTAGCAATGGTACATACAAGTCAAAACGTACACCCTCTGCCACCACAGCACACTCGCACTTTGTTGGATATTATGCAAACACTAGGGTGGGCTGCCAAGCAGTGCGCTCTGCACACCACACAGCCTGTCGCCACAAGAGCAGTTGTTGGGTTGATGTACCACCACAGATTGAGAACTCTCAGATGCACACTGTGCACCGACTACTAGCCAAACCACCCCATGCCCCAGCCAGCACTACATGATCAAAACCCCGCACGCGGCAACCTGCACTAAAAGTGAGCCGGGAATAATGCAGCATCAAATGAGAGCAGCCTGCATTCACTGCATCTGTGGTTTCACTGGATCAGAACCAACAGACCCTGGGCATACTGTATGCGAGATGCACCAAGAACGCATGGCTATCAGCATGTACGCTGGCACACGCCACCAAACAAGAAGTTGGCAGCGCGCAGCAGCAGGAGTCACCACCCTGCTGGGCTCATTGCACCCTACCCACGAGAACGGTAGCATAAGCCAATCTGATACAGCTTCAAGACATGCGCAGCTAGCGAAGGGCGTGCCCGAAGTGTGTTTAGGGTCACACAAGCGTCAACAACAGCATGCTGGCAGCTGCAGCATGCAGGAACCAGCACGTAACTAAACCACCAACACCAGCAGCAGGCTTATGCTGTGAAAGCACCGCGCAGCTTACGGCCCTGGGTGTTCTGCCATAACACCTTCTTGAAGGGGCGCTTGTCCAGGGCTGCGTACCAGCCGCCTGGTGGGCCCATGTCGGGGCCGCTGCGCTGGCCCCACTTGTTCTTTGCGCGCTTGTTGGGCTTGTGCCAGCAGGGGACGTCACGCCACTGGAGGGCAATCACGCCCCACTTGGTGTCAGCCAGCTTCTCAAAGGCCCACAGGCTCAGGTCCCTGCAGGTGGAGAGCAAGGGAGGGCAGGGCAGCGGGAGAGGCAGGCAGGCACAAAGGCTGGTCAGCACACTGTGTATAACAAGTGCACAGTAGATTAGGAGGGCAGGAAGCTGGGAGGCATGGACAAGCGGAAGCCACTGCAACCAGACTTTGGCAGGATTGCCGACTGCTGGCAAGAGATTGACGCAGCTGTTGGCAGGTCCACTGCTACTCGCGCAGTCAGCTGCGGCACTCTGATCAGAACTCACATGTGGTACATGTCACCGCAGCACCAGCGCTTGTTGCTGTAATAGTTGCCAGGGTAGCTGCAGGGGCAGGTGTCTGTGATGGTCACCACAACTGATGCGCTGGTGTCGAAGCAGACATTTTTGCGGTCAAGCCACTGGCCGTAGCCGTCCCTGAGGCCGCTAGCTTTGCACTTTACTTCCTTGCACTTGCCGCAGGAGTTCCTGTAGTCGCCGGCAACGTCACTGATGGCTGCAGTGTCCCAGCCAGTGCCTGCTGTCTCATCAAGGTAACCATACATGCAGGAGCCTTTGTGGATGCTCCAGCCGTCCTTGCCGTAGAATGTGGCGCCTGTAGTGATAGAAACAAGAAGCAAGCAGTACAGGGCACGGCAGTTGGTGAGATGGGGTGAAAACAACCGAGACGGGCGGGTTACCCGCAGGCGGACGGGTTGACTTGAACACCAGCACAGCCAGATCTAAGCTACCAGTTTAGACGAATACGTAAGATAGCAATTTAAGGCACCATCTGCTGTGTTGCATGCAGCTGCTGAGGCAGGGCTCATGCACACCGGTGACAAGCAGGGACATGTATGACCAGCAGCTGCGACAGCGGTGCCAAATCATGCACTCACGTCCATCGTGCCATTTTCCTTGTGCTGCGGCTGCCTGGAGACTAGCCACCAAGGCTAAAAGAGTCAGAATTGCGCGAGCAGAGAACATCTTGCTGCGCTTTGATGAACTTCTGGTATTTCTGCAGTAAGTTCAATTCTGAAAGAAGCGTGGTAGCTGAACAGCGCGTGTTGTTGTAGCACGACGTGTTGTGTTGAAGTTTAACCGAGCAACATATGCTGGTTAGCAGCGTGCGATATCAGCGAAAACTTGGTTCAACCATGGGTCAGGGCTGTATCTATAGCATGGACACTTCAGCGTGCAGCCCTGACTGCTCGCATTCTGGTCCGACTTTTGAGCGTGGTAGTAACGTAGAGCATGTGGACGCTGCCGGCACAACCCATCACAAACATGCTTTTCAACATCATTAATCGTGTTGTTAGCGTAAATTGTGCCTGCAGACGACATACAGCGAGTCAGCCCGTCCATGCTCCCCGTAGCACTACATTTGATCGTATATAAATGGTAGTGACACCTTGATACGTCGCCTACAGACAATTCAGGTAACACCTGTAGTAATAAAACGTTGATCTCGACAGACAACGTGGCGCATATCGTGACGCAGTCGGTTTGACCGATATGGGACCTGCAGTTACATACCAACTGCTGCAACCACTCAATCTTGTAGGAACGTAGTTTGAGCGTGCTTAATATTGGAACAATTGTTTTCTTTAAGGGCGTTGCCCGCGGCTGCGAGCGGTTGCTGCATGTCTCACTCGCTCGAGTAGTGCCCGACCCTTGCATACTGCCACCGGACCGCCGCGCTATGCACTCCAGAAAGCTCATTTTGTACCGTAAATCTGCGTATGATGTCTTGTAGAGGTGTCACACTCCCATTGCGGACAGTGCAATCCTGGCTCATGGTTACACCAGCGTACTGTAGACGGACTGCTGCCACCGCAAGGCGCAGGATGTCCTAATGCTCTGTTTGCATGTTACATGCGATCTTCAAGCAAGTGCAATCGCCCAACAGGCACCCGCAACCACGCATTGACCACTGCTAGACCAAGATGACCCACGACCTGTCGGGAGAAAGTCGGTTGCTGATGCACACAGCCACAATCGCCTGTTTTTAAAGTTGGAGCTTCAGCTTGGTGTGGCTAAATGTTGGAGATACAGCGGACAGTGGCTGTTCCAAAGATCGACCATGCACCACAAGGCCAGGCATAGTCACTAGCCATGGTGGCTGGCCATGCTGGCCAAATTGCAGCTAGCAGCAGGCGAAACTATAGTGCCACACTGACATGTATGACATGTATAAGCAGCACTTCTCACAGCATGCCACTAGCTGCCATTGTCTTCACTGCCGCTGCTGCTGCCATAGTCACCTATCAACCCTAACAAGCCAGCAGCACCGTTGCCATCTGCAGCTGCCTGCTGCTGCCCTTCACTGGGCCCTGCCTTCAACTTCTTGCTGCTGCTGTCCTCTGCTATACTGCCCGAACCCGCCGTTGCTGGAGCTGCTGCTGCTGCTGCTGGCCGCTTCGCCCTCACTGCCACTTTGATGGCTGGCTTTGAAGGCACGACCGGCTTCCGCTGCGCTGCGGCTGCTGCTGTGCTGCTAGGCCCGGACCCAGCATCACCAGCTGCCGCAAAGTCTCCCACAGCTGCTGGTGCTGCTGCTTTGCTGGTTTTCCTGCTGCCCCCACCCTCGTCGTCTTCATCGTCAGAATCCAGTCTGCGCAGAATGGTATGCCGCTGCTGCAGGAACTGCTGCATTGCTAGTTTGTCCTCCTCTGGCAGCTCATCATCATCGCCAGCAGCAGCAGCACCCGGCACTGCAGCAGCAGCAGCTGCAGCACCCGGCTCGCCATCTTCGTCGCTGCCGCTGCCCATGCCTGCACCTTCCCGCTGCAGCGCTGCGAGTGCGTCTTCAGTTGTAATGCCAGCATGCCTGCGTACGCACACGTGCAGGCAGTTGACGAGCAAAACACAATGAGACAAGATTGAGTCATCTTAGGGGCCTGGCCTGCAACTCTGTAGCCCAAGCACGTGACCATGCACCACCAGACTGCCAGGGTTGGCAACTGCAGACACAACAGCAAACACACGCCACCACGTGCAGAGGTGCAAGTCATACGATTGCACACCGACATGTTGTCACGGGTGCCGCCCGCGTTGCCGTAGCGGCTTGTTATGCCATCAACGCAGCATTGCAGGGGCTGTGCACTGCAGCCTGTACTTCATTGCTGCACCAGGAAAGACACCTTCCAACCAGCCTGCTAGTGCGAGTTTCCAACCAATAGATGCAGCACACGGGCAGGCATGCTGGAGGGTCGCGCACCTGGCCTTGAGGCTGCGCATCTCGTCGAGCGCCTCCATGATGTCCATCTCGCGCTTGCTGTCCTTGGTGCGGTTCTCCAGCGCCTTCATGGCGTTGCCGCGCTCCTCCTCCTCGCGGCTGCGCACAGCCTCAGCCTTCAGCGCGTCAGCCTGCGACACAGCGCGCAAAATAGGTACAACACATCGGTATGTTAGCAGCGCGGCAACATGTCGAATGTATGCTGGTGATGCACGGTAGCAGCAGCTGGGCAGCGTGATGAAGAACTAATGTGTCAACATGTAAGATGCAAGGATGATGCGCGGACCCAGATGCTGCAGGTTGGTGACCTAGCAACAACAGCTCTGTCGCTTGCTGCTCCACACAAGGTGAATGCATGCGGCTCACTTTTATGGGATTTATGGCATTGATGGATGGCGGCAGTCTGGCTGTCAAACAGCCAGCTGCGCTACATGCAGCTGCTGTTCCACCCTGCTCAAGCTGCCGACTGCCTGCCAGGACATACGTACACACTGCAGCAGCCTCACTGCTGGTCATTCTACAAAGCGCTGCTGCTTCTGCTGCTGCTGAAGTCACGTACCTCCCTCCAGGGCTCATAGTTTCTTGACGCTCCCTCCTCCATGACGTAGTCGCTGGTCTTGGGGTCAGTCTTCATGCAGAACTCCGCAGCACAGTTGGTGCAGCGGTAGTAGAAGCGGAAGATCTGCAGCAGCAGCAGCATACGTTACGCTATTGAAGGCTGTGACACAGCGGGCATTGCTGAGTTGTGTGCATCACCTGCCATGGCACTCAGGGGGGCAACGGGGGGTGGGTGGGCGGGGGGGGAGGCAGCATGCTGCTGCTGCAGCTGCTGCTCCTGTTCTTGCTGCCGCCCATGCACTGCATCTGAGGGGCTGCTGCCAGCTGAATATCGTGCAATAGATACGTGGCAGTGATATTACGCACCTGGATGCCCAGGTATGTGTCCCCAGCAACGTCCTCTTTGCGGGTGTTGAACTTGGTTCCCTTGTACATGAAGTTGCCGCACGTCTTGCACCGTACTGACATGGGCAACATCATGCGCACTTTCATTTCATTGTTCTGTTGCCGCTTGCCCCTCGGCAGCTTCGCCGGATCGAAGTCCGGGGGGTAGTACTTGTTGAGCACCTTGCGTTCTCCCATTTTGGCTGCTTGTGCTTAGCACTGATGTTCCAAAAGGAAGAAGAGTTGCACAATAAAGCTTATATATACTGCCGAAGGCTGGTTGAGTCCTTACACGTCCTGTCTAGGGCTTGTGATAAAGAAGCAGCAGCAGCAGCAAGAGCAGCGCAGCTATATAGACAACAGCAGTGAGGCAAACTTCACCAGTCTAATCAGAAGACTGTTAGGTGCCTGAACAAGGCATTGTGTTTGCCAGGAGGGTGACAAGTTACTGGCATTTGTCAGTGCCCTTGCTGCCTTGCCAGATACCAGCCAAGCAGCAGACGTTCTCTGCACTGCGCAGCACTATGTTTGTCGCAGCTGATGCCTACTAGTTGTGCTGTGCGACTGAAGAACATCGAAATCAACCGCGCAACCTGAAGAACACAGGCACGGTGCCATCCCTTAGACCTGGGAAAGATGCTGCTCATCGTGCAACACAACCGGCTGGTTGCCAGTTTAGCCTCAGCAATGAAGAACATATGCGGGGACGGGAGCATGACAGCGCTGGCAAGCCAGATCCAGCAGTACAGCTCAGACAGCAGCAGCAGCAGCAGCAGCAGCAGCAGCAGCCAAGGTGAGCATGTTCTGTCAGCAGCAGTTGCCTCACTCAAATGCATAATGATGGTAATGTTCCCAATCTACGCCAGTGTTGCAAACTATATGAGCAACTTGGTCAGCAGACGTGCACGGGGCTTGGCAGCAATATGTCAGAGCTCAAATTACAAGCGTTGCCACCACTCCCATACATGCAATTGTTGCACTAGCTGTACTGCGCATCTCCTTGATCAACTCCAGACGTCAGCATTGAATTACAGGTCATATCTTGCATGGCAACCTGCGTTGGTGCGCTGCTCACTGCATACTGCCGGTGCGCTTCTGTTGCAGGCAACATAGCAGATGAGTTCCAGCAAAGAGTAGCAGGTGAGGCACCCGCACAGCGCAGCACTGCAGGTTCCATCAACACTTCCTGTCAGTCAACATATTCATGTACACAGTGTGTAGCAGCTGCAGCCGTGCAGGCCTTGTGGTCTTCTGGAAGTGGTGCTGTGCACAAACACCAGTGGGTGGCAGCAGTGGATGGCAGCAGCAGCCCCTCTGTACACGTGTGTGACTAAGCAGCTGTTGTGTTAAACACTGACAGCAATGGCCATCTTGCTTGTCACGTCTACCACTGTGGTATTGTTCATCTTGCTTGATGTCCCTGTGTACTGCATTGGTTGCTGTGTCATGTCTCTCCCACGTAGCACTCCAAAGCAGCCGGCCAGAGCCTAACCTGCAGCACCTGCTGAACGCAGGCAGAAGCAGCAGCAGCAGCACGTCGCAAGCAACCATCCTATCTAGCAGGCGAGCAGCAGATAGCAGCAGCAGCACTGCAGCAGCGGCAGACGCTGGTGCAGCAGCAGATGCCGAGGACGGCAGCAGCGGCGGCGCCCCTCTGTTCAGTGACCGCTACGGCTATGCTGTGCTTGGTGGCGTCAACCCTGAGGCCAGCCAGCAGGAGGCTGGCGCACAGCAGCCCAAGCTGCACCCCACAAGGGACTTCAGGCATGGAGAGGTGTATGAGCCCACGGTGAGCACAGTGCCCAGGGTGTGCATGGAGAGGTGTATGAGCCCACGGTGAGCACAGTGCCCAGGGTGTGCATGGAGAGGTGTATGAGCCCACGGTGAGCACAGTGCCCAGGGTGTGCATGGAGAGGTGTATGAGCCCACGGTGAGCACAGTGCCCAGGGTGTGCGTGGAGAGGTGTATGAGCCCACGGTGAGCACAGTGCCCAGGGTGTACGTGGAGAGGTGTATGAGCCCACGGTGAGCACAGTGCCCAGGGTGTGCGTGGAGAGGTGTATGAGCCCACGGTGAGCACAGTGCCAAGGGTGTGCATGCAATGCAAAAGCCTGTTTCTGGGTGTTTGCTGGCGTGACGTTTGCGTGAGCAAGGGGTGAGGAGGTGCATCGGGTGTGTTTTAATAAAGCGACAAGCCGGTGGTCGCAAGTAGGCAGGAGGTGCACCGGTGTGTTTGCTGAAGTGTGACGTTTGTGTGGTTGGCGGGCAGGAGGCGCATCGGGTGTTTGCTGGAAGTGACGTTTGTGGTTAAGCGTGAGTGGAGGCATTAAGGTGCTCTGCTGAAGCGTGACGTTTGTGTGGTTTCAAGCGGGTGAGGCGGCATCGGGTGTACTGCTGGAAGTGTGATGTTTGTGGAGCCAAGGGTGAGGAGGTGCACCGGGTGTGTTTGTTGAAGTGTGACGTTTGTGTGATTTTTCAAGCGGGTGAGGATGTGCATCGGGTGTGTTTGTTGAAGTGGGACGTTTGTGTGAGCCAAGGGTGAGGATGTGCATCGGGTGTGTTTGTTGAAGTGTGACGTTTGTGTGAGCCAAGGGTGAGGAGGTGCATCGGGTGTGTTTGTTGAAGTGTGATGTTTGTGTGAGCCAAGGGTGAGGAGGTGCATCGGGTGTGTTTGTTGAAGTGTGACGTTTGTGTGAGCCAAGGGTGAGGAGGTGCATCGGGTGTTTGTTGAAGTGTGACGTTTGTGTGAGCCAAGCAAGGGTGAGGATGCGCATCGGGTGTTTGTTGAAGTGGACGTTTGTGTGAGCCAAGGGTGAGGATGCATCGGCGTGTTTGTTGAAGTGTGACGTTTGTGTGAGCCAAGGGTGAGGATGTGCATCGGGTGTGTTTGTTGAAGTGTGACGTTTGTGTGAGCCAAGGGTGAGGAGGTGCATCGGGTGTGTTTGTTGAAGTGTGATGTTTGTGTGAGCCAAGGGTGAGGAGGTGCATCGGGTGTGTTTGTTGAAGTGTGACGTTTGTGTGAGCCAAGGGTGAGGAGGTGCATCGGGTGTGTTCGTCCATGCGGATTGTGCTGTTGCTTGCTGCTCAAAGTGGCTGGCAGTGCATCTGTGTGGGGCTTGCTGCATGTTCGCCGGTGGCCTCTGCTGCCGCGCTCTGCATTCTAGCAGTGCCCCAATGGCATGGCAATGTAAGATACATATAGCTACGCTCACACCATTGGTGGTGTCACCATGTCCTTGGGCCCTTCAACATTGCAAAACTGCACACCTGCCCATGTGCCGATTCACCTGTCCCCCCTGCCAGGACCTGACCCCGCTGGCACGTGAAGAGGCAGGGGCATGCTATGTTTTGTGGTGGTCTCTGCTACGGCACTTTGCATCAGCTCTAGCAGCACCTCATTGGCAAGGCAATGTACGATATCAGATATGCGTAGGTGTGCTCGCACTATTGTTGGTGTCACCATATCCTTGGGCCCGTCTAACCTGCCCAAATCCTGCCCATGTGCATATTCACCCGTCGCTCCCCCCCCCGCCAGGACCTGACCCCCTTGGCGCGTGAGGAGGCAGAGGCGTGGCTGCCACGCAACAACCGCAAGGGACGCCGCCGGCAGCCGCTGCCGCAGGCCGACATGCAGCGGCTGGACTTCAAGAGCGTTGACCTGCTGCTGCGCCTCGTCAGCGACAGCGGCCGGCTGCTGCCACGCCGCGCGACTGGCCTGAAGCCCACCCAGCAGGTGAGGCGCAGGAAGCTGCTGCAGGTGCAGGTGCTTGTGGTATTGGCAAATGGGACTTGCATTGGGTGCTGCTAGGGGGTGGGGTGCTGTCAGCATGTCTTGCATGTGCAGCAGGTGGGGCAGTCACAGCAGTGGGCTGGCAGTGCGGCAGGGACTGCATGTATGGCGCTGGCTGAACCCCTTGCAACGGGATGCGCGCGTGTGTGCGCATCGTAAAAGTAATAACAGCACCAAAGCAGCAAGGCATGCAGTGACACCTTCCCCCTGCATGCAAGGCTGCTCACTCACGCAAGGCTGCGCACGCATCGTGACTTGCGCTGGTCTGATTCTAAATGTTTGGCCTCATTGCTGCACCATCCCTGCTGCAGGCGCGTGCTGCGCGCACTGTGAAGCTGGCGCGCCAGATGGCGCTGTTCCCGTACGAGATGCGCGTGGGCGACAGCCGCGAGGGTGACATGTGGCGGCGCATGCGGGAGTTTGACGCAGCGCAGCACAGCGCCAAGGCACGGTAGCAGGCCCCGGCAACCCTGATGTAACGTTAGAAGTAGCATGGTGGTTTGGTAGTGGTGCGGGGTGGGGGGGAGGGGTCGGGGTGGAAGTCTGTTGCTTCCGGGGTTGTGGCATGGCAGCTCTGCCACGTATACAGCACATGCTGACGTTGTGGCAATTGTGGCTGACCAGATGGCGCCGTGGATCTTGTGGTGTGGCTGCCGGTCTTCACGTTGTAACAGGCATTGGAAAAGTGGCAGTTGTTGCACAGGAGGTGTGACCGTCAGTGTGACATGATGACATCGCTCTGTCAGCTGTTCTCAGCGGCCAAACCAGGTGCAGTGCCAACAACAAGATCGTACTAATGCTGTTGGGCGACAGAAGGGCCGTTCTATTGGTGAACGTTGCCTTGAGTCCTGTCACATGCCTCTTGCTCAGCTCATTGCCGATCATAGCACGTTCGTGGACCATGCAACACATGAATCGTATCAAGGATCATGATTCAAACGCCACCGCAATGCGCTGCTCTCCTCCTGCAGCACATGCTCGATTTGTACCAGGAGCAGCAGCAGGAACAAGCAGGCATAGCAGCAGAGCACCATGCTCAGGGTGTAGTAGCAATAGAGACAGCACAAGCATGCTCAAACTCACCCCCTGGGCAGGACGGGCTGCCGCCTGCCTCCCGCAAACGTGGCAGGCCAGCCTCAGCAGTAGCACCAGTGTCAGCAGCACCTGCTGCTGCTGCTGCTGCTGCAGGAAACAGAGCAGACACAGACGATGCTGCGCAGCCAGCGCAAGTTGCATGTGCTGATACTCAGCCTCGCAAGCGATCAAAGCCTGTGAACCAAGACAAGCTGCTGTCTAGCCTCATCAAGGGAGCCAAGCATAGCAGACAGCGCAGTGCAGCACAGCAACAACAGCAGCAGCAGCAGCAGCAGGAGCGCCAACAGGGCAAGCTATCTGGTTCAAGACAAAGCTCAGGGTCTGCAGAGCATGGTATTGGAGATGCTCTCAAGCCACAGCCACAGCAGCAAACTCAACAGCAGCCGCATGGCTGCGAGCAGGGGCAACAGGACCACACGGTGCTGCAGCAGCCTGCTGAGGCACTGCACAGCAGCCGACCTGGAAGCAGCAGTGCAGCTGCTGCTGAGAGCTCAGCTGCTGTTGCTCCTGCTGTTGAGGGTGTGGCTCAAGTCCTCAGCAGGCATGGCAGTGCTGCCCTGGCAGCAGCAGCGGATGCCCTGCAGCAGGTGCTGGCCCAGCAAGCGCCACAGGCAGCAGCAACGGTCGACCCCCAACAGCCAGCAGCAGCAGCAGGAGGCATGCAGCAATCGGCAGGTGATCAGCAGCTGGCTGCCGGGAAACTGCTAGGTGCTGAGGCAGGGGCTGCTGGTGCTGCTGGCACTGCTGCTGGTGGTGGTGGTGTTGGCTGTGGTGATGATGAGTGGCTGGAGCTGTGGGATGCGCGGCTGCAGGAGGATACACAGCAAGCAGCTGCAGCAGGGGCAGCACATGGCAGAGATCATGCAGCTGCACCTGCAGCATCAGAAGCAGCAGCAGCAGTGGCAGCAGCTGCGGCAGACCCAGCTAGCAGTGTTGTTGAGCATGATGTTGAAATGCATGATGCCGCTCCAGACCACACAGCAGCAGCAGCAGCGCCACCAGCAGCAGCGCCACCAGCAGCAGCGTCACGCTCAGGACCAGAAGCTAGGGGGTCATTACATCAACGCAGCACTGCACTGCCAGCAGATGATGCTGAGCAGCATGTGGGGCATCCACAGGAGCAACTAGAGCTGCTGCAGCGGCAAGCGCAGGCGTGGCCAGTAGACACGCATCAGCAACAGCAGGCACCAGTAATCACAGAGCAGCAGCAGCAGCAGCAGCAGCAGCAGCAGCCCCCCAAGGTCGTTGAGGCAACATTTGTTGCTGGGGGTTGTGGCTCAAGCAGCACTCAACTGGCAGCGCTGCAACCTCTGGCTGAACCTGCTGCGGCTGCACCAGCGCTGAGAGGAGCTGCCACTCAACCTGGCAATCAGACTTGCACGCTGAACGCTGCAGCGATGCCTGCAGCAGCCTCAACACATGCAGCAGCTGTATCAGGGGCATGGCAGCAGGCAGTAGTGCAGCTGTCAGTGCCGGCAGCTGCATCTGCTGCAGCAAGGCGGGCTGAACCTGCCAATGTCAGCGTACAGCACAGTCAGCAGCACCCTGCTGCACCTGGCCCTCCAGCAGCAGCAGCAGAAGCAGCAGCAGCAGCAGCAGCGCCACTGCCAGCACCCTCAGTGCCAGCAGTGCAGTTGGTACCATTCCAGCACAAGCCGTGTGGTGTTGAGCCGTTCACTTTGGCCAGCCTGCTGTTTGCTGTGCCTGAGCTGCCCATCAGGGCTGTGCCGCTGCCCAGCACGCAGCAGCAGCAGGGGGCGGCAAGGCAGCAGGGCAAGCCAGCACAGGCGAGGCAGGGTGCGGCTGCAGCAGGGGCAGCAGCGCTGCACAAAGCAGGTGCCGGGGGTGCTGCTGCGGCAGGCAGGAGGCAGCAGCAGCAGATGCAGCAGCGTAGCAGTGAAGATGGCTCTCACATGGGCCAAAGGGAGCCAGCATGGCAGCAGCAGCAGCAATATCAGCAGCAGCAATATCAGCACCCTGCACAGCAGCAACCACATGCCAGGCAGGCATCGCCACAGCAGCTGGCAACCAGGTCTGATCAGCAGCAGCAGCAGCAGCATTCACAGTATGGTACAGCTGCTGCTGCTGCTACTGCCGCTGGTGAAAGCAGCGATGAAGAAGGTGAGCTCAGCTGCAGTGACAGCGAGCAGCCACCACCCGCAGCAGCAGCAGGTGCAGGTGCAGGTGCAGGTGCACCGCCCGGCCTGTTTACATTCACTGCTGGAACTGGCAGTGACAAAGGACAGCAGCAGCAGCAGCAGCAGCAGCAGCAGGGTGAGGCCAAGCCTAAGAAGAAGTCGCGGGCCGGCAAGAAAGTGCGACAGCGCAAGGCAGAAGCGGAGCGGACAGCAGCAGCAGCACAGGGCGGCGGTGGCGGCGCTGATGGCATGGCGCTTGGGCTGTATGCTGAGATCAAGGCATGGGAGAAGGAGCAAGCCAAGGCCCGCAAGGGAGCGGTGAGCTGCTGGCGCACACTGCAGAGAACTCAGCATCGTGTTTAACACTGTGTGTTGTGTGCCCGGTGCTACATGTACTCCGGTCCGCCAGCCACGTAGGGCATGGACAGCGGCTGTCGACTCAAGACCGGCTGCTGACATGCAGCACATTGGCAGCACAGGTGGCATGCTCCCTGTTTGCATATCACAAGACATGTGTCGTCTGCCACCTTTCACTCTGACCCTATCGCCATGCCTCAAGTACATGTGTCATGCTTCCTGCCACCTCCTCCCCTCCAACCCGCCTTCCACTGCCAGGCCCCCGCTGTCGCCTGTTTGCATCTCATAAGACATGTGCCGTATGCCACTTCATATCCGCCACTATTGCCATGCCTTCTAACCTGCGCTTATAACCTTTCAACCCGTCCTCCACTGCCAGGCCCCCGCTGCTGTAGACCCTGCAAAGGAGCTGCGCTTTGCCATTAGCAGCGAGCGCCCCCCCTGCAGGTTCTGGCAGGCGGGCCGCTGCAGCAAGGGCGCGGACTGCCCCTACCCGCACAGCGGCACGCCTGCCGCCAAGCAGGTGGCCTGCAGGTTCCATGCTCGGGGGGCCTGCAGGGCAGGCAGCGGCTGCAAGTTCAGCCATGAGGCATTGTCGCAGCTGCCCTGCCCTGAGCTGGCGCTGTATCACAGGTGCGTGACGGTGCAAGGGACACGGCTGGGATTGAGGCAGGAAATCCTTTCCAGTTGTATATGCGTACAGTAGTAGGTACAGATTTGGTATGCCTTGCCCTCAACTGCATGCTAGCCTGTGTCAGGTGTCCTCGTTTGCTTGGTCCTGGGTCGATGTGCCGCTCTGACTTCTGTCCTGCTGCAACCCACATACCATCATCATGCTGCTGCCAGGTGTCCGCGGCCCGCTGGGTCCTGCCCCTACGCGCACGCTGCCCTGGCTGACGAGGCTGCGCTGGAGCTGCGCAAGCTGCTCATGAAGCTGGCACAGGACGGGGAGCAGCAGCAGCAGGGCCAGCAGGCACAGGGCCAGCAGTTGCCGCAGGCGCAGCAGCATGGGCTCAACGACCGTCAGCAACAGCAGCAGAGGCCTCAAAGTCAGGCGCAGCAGCGGCAAGGGGCTACTGGCATCGTCCAGCAGCAGCAGCAGCAGCAGGGGCAGCGGCAACTGTATCAGCCACAGGCATACCATCAACAACCTGCAGCCCTGCATATGCCGCACCAGCAGCAGCAGCTGCATTGGCAGCAACAGCAGCAGCAGCAGCAGCAGCAGCGTCTGCCACCGTACCCAGTGCAACAGGGTGGGATGCTCAGCAGGCCACTGCACGCGCCAAACGCGCCATGGCCGCCGCAAGCAGCACCGCCTTTGCCGCCACAGCACATGCTGCAGCATGTGCCCCCGGGTTTGGGGGCACCTCCCATGCAGCAGCCACCTGGGCAGCAGTGGCCAGGTTGGGCAGCAGTGCTGCAGCCAGCGGGCTTCCAGCCTGGGCAGCAACAGCAGCAGCAGCTTAGTCAGGCGCCGCGGTGGAGCCAGGGCATGCAGCAGTGATGACTGAGGCTGATGGTCATCATAGCTTGTGTCGTGTTGATTCATGCTGTTGGGCATAGTCCTGTAATTTCCAGGTCCTGTGAGTTCCAATGAGAGTTCCAGGCTGGTTTGTGAATGTATGGGGACCGAATGTGCTGCTCTCCTCAGCCGATGTCTCTGAGAATACCTGATGGACTTTCAATCCAGGCATTGCCGCTGCACACAGAAAACACTGCCATCACCGCATGTCATTTCAAGCTGGGACCCCAGGCACTAGTCTGTCAATCCCACTTCCCTTGAAAGACGTCACATTGGATTGTGTTTGCTGAGATCGCTGACGTTGCCGTGCCTGCCCACTAGTTCGCGCCAGCCTCACCACACTCGCCTGCACCTAGCCACACACGACGAAGTCGGTGCAGCACCATGGCAGCCTCACTTAGCCAGAGCAAATGCTCTTGCCTGACACAGAGGTCACAGAGGGGCGCGCAGAGGTGCACGGGGGCCCAATTATGTTGCGAGCGACAGTAGCAGGCCACACACTGTTGCTCACTGGTGCAATGTGGCTCTTGCAGGGTGGTGGTCAGGCCAGTGCCATTCAGCAGCAGCACAAGCAGGACCCGCAGCGTGCAGGTATGTTCTGCTGTGGCTGCTGCAGGTGCACACCTATGGCTGTGGACAGGTCATTGCTGCTGGTTGCTGCTGCCTTCTGCAGCACACCATATGACGGTGTGTAGCTTGACTTATGAGTCGCTATGTTTAACCCTGCAGGTCTTTGCTAAGGGCAAGGGCAGGAAGATGGCAGCCCCAATGATGCCAGGTGGCCAGATGGTGAGCAGCTTGACTCAGCGCGCTTGCAGTCCCCATCGCAGCAGTTGATGGTTGGCAGCTGCAGCAGTTGGCACTGGTGTGGTGGCGTGAAGACACCATTACCGCAACATTTTACTTGACACAGCAGTCACCACACGCAGGCTCTGTTGATGTGCTAGCTGTGCCAGCTGTGTGGGGTTGCTGGGCGCGTAGCAGCAGCAGAGCTAATTGCTGCTGGCTGCTGTGTTGGCTGCAGATGCGCCCCCCGGTCCCTGAGGTCGACCCAGACAACCAGGAGTTCTGCATCTTCACACGTACCACACAGGGGGTGAGCAGCAGCATTGGACTCAGCAGCAGCAGCAGCAGGCAGTAGTGCGAGTGGTGCACTGGGTGATGGTACACCATCGCCTAGAACCGCAGATGGCCGCAACCATCGCCGCTGCCTGCATGCGTCGCTTGTGCTGTTGCCAGCTATGGTTCTCTCCAGTTTGCATGCCACTGTTGCAGCTTCAATTTTAAATGCTTCTTGGGTGGTCGTGGCTGAGTTAGAATGTGCCCACCGGCCACAAGCTGCCCAACCCTGTGTGATGCTGCCTTCCGCACCTTTACTTTGAACACGCACATCCGTCTTTGCCCTCTCTGCTGCTGCAGACCTACCAGAACTGGATCTTTGTGTCGGTGGTGAAGGGCGGAGGCCCAGCCAACGCCATGGTCAAGTCGCTGGAGACGCCGTGGGGCAGGAAGCTGTACGGCCGCACACTCATCAGCAACATAGGCCAGTCAGTCTACAAGGTGCGGCCTGGCTGCATCATGTGGCTGCACCCTGTGCAGTCGCATCAGCACTGCATCCATGCATTTAGGCAAGGTATCAAGGCGTGACGGTCATACTTTGTGGCAGCGCTATGCTAGGCACTGAGGAGTAGGCCTAAGATAAGGGGGCCGAGTCACGCAGGCGACTGCTGTTTTGGTGCCACTTCTCCAAGCTGCTACTAATGTGCGTGAAGTGCTGACATGTTTTGAATTGTTCGCGTGTCTGTCTCTGCTGCAGGACCGTGACGCCATTGTGAAGGGGCTCAAGGGCCAGATCAAGAACGCCATCACCCAGAGTGGCGGCCAGCCCCAGGCCAAGATCATGGAGCCGCTGCTCAACCAGCCAACCAACTCCTTCGAGTTCGCCTTCAAGATCAGGGTGAGCAGCGCAGCGCAGCTGCATCAGGCCTGCTGTGGTCCTGCACACGATGCTGCTGGGCTGTGTTGTACCTCTCAGAGCGCTCTGACTGTTACCTTGGCACACTCTGTCGCAACTGGTGATTACATGCTGGCTGCTGAGTGGAAGGGGGCGTGGGCTCATGCCCATTCTTGGCACTGCTGCCGTTGTTGCTGGCAGAAGACCTGTTCGCTGGCTGGCTGGCTGCAGGACATGTCATCCGTCTTGCAGGCGTGCGTGTAGAGGCTCCGCCAATCACTGATTGTTCTTGCTGCTGTCCCTGCTGCTGCTTGCTGCTGCTGTCTGCTGCTCCGTTGGCTGTTTCAGGACCAGAGCCGCCCCGCAGACTTCCAGAAGGCTGAGGGCCTGATCGTGATCCCCAAGGAGGCCGAGGTGGCGCAGCTGCCCATCGACAAGCTCAAGACCTTCTTCGGCAGCATGCTGGGCAGCAGCAGCTGAGCAGCAGCGACAGCTGAGCAACAGCATCAGTTGAGCAACAGCGGCAGCTGAGTCACAGCAGCAGCTGAGCACAGCAGCGCCAGCGAGTAGGCAGGGACGAGGGGGGGAGGAGCAGCGGCGGTGGACAGCAGGGTTGGGATTTGGTGAGAGGGGTGGACTGTGCACAGCGTTGCATGGTAACACACATTTTGCAGGTGAATCGCAGAGGGTTTGCAGCGTCAAGGATGGTGACTGGCCCAGTGGCTTGACACGGCAGTGGCTGACGGTGTGTTCAGATGGATCAAGAGTGGCGGGCAGTATGGTTCTGCTTCGCTGAACATGGCGGCTGACAGTAAGCAGTTTCTTTGTAGCTGCCAGTTGTTCTGAAGTGGCCCGCAGGATGCCAGCAAGAATTACTATTCTAGTAGTGTGTGTGTGTGTGTGTGTGCTTGCAGTGGCAGCTGCGATTGTGGCAGCTGCACTGCGTGTTCAGCAATCACTTCTGGTGCAGTCGAGGCCTTGGTCTAGGCCATCAGCCGCTGCATCATAACACAGGGCTCCAGATCACATTGATCTGCGGCTGAACGGTTGTAACAACTACAAGGGAGGCAGGAATGGGAGAGTTTTGCCTGCTTTACCTGCTTTGCATGCTGCCTTTTCCAGTACCGCAAACTCTTTACAAGCACCGATTTCCCAAGCCACTGGCAATCACTGAGCCCGTGCCAGAACTTGGAGTACAAATTTTGAACAAAAAGGTTGGTGCAGCAGCCACTGGCTTTTATGATAAAATCTGCCAGCACACATGTGCAATTATGAAAGAATTGATGCCGTAGGGGGTTGATGCAGTAGGGGGGTGTGCCGAGTGATATCTAGGAGCATTGCTGAGTATCTTGTCCAAGCTTGGGATGTGCGTAATAATTGCAAACACAATGGAGCAGTGCTCCCTCTTTCTTCCGCTCCTGAGGGGCGCGGGGCCGATGGCGTTGATGCTATGGCTTAATGGGTAACATGATGATGATGAAAGAATTGATGCCCCTGGCTATCCCAAGCATCTGTATTGTGCCACGGATGCATATCAGACTGTATTCAATACAGGCAAGCTCAGCGCTTCCACAGTAACTGGCAGTGCAAAGGAGCCTCCGTCGCATGCCTGCTGCCGTCAGCCGAGCAGAGCCTGCCACGCTGCAGCTGCTGGTGTCCACCAGCCCTGCACATCGTTCATGATGCAGTGCATGGGGAAAAGACACCGTGCGCACACATGCTGCATAGTATGCTTTTTGGCTGCGGTACATTGTTGCTGAGGCCATCTGCGCAGGCTGCCGCAGTTGCAACCATGCACAGCCATGCAGATGGCCTCAGCAACAATGTACCGCAGCCAAATAGCGTACTATGGCTAGTACTAGTACTATGGCCAGTAGCCATCCTCGGACTGTGCGCAGGCTTGAGGCTTGGCACTACAGGCAGCAGCGGCCGTGCCATCATAGCTCTGTGTTACTGCCAGGTATCTGCTTCGCTGCCGCTGCTGCTGCTGCAGCCTTGTTTGGTGCTGGCGCTGCTCCAGGCTTGGTGTTGTTCCTGACTGAGATCTTCAGCCTGCTGCCATCCTCCAACACGCTCAGCGTGAGGCTGCAGCCCCAGCGAGTCTTGCAGCCGGGCAGTGCAGCAGCCTGCCGCAGTGGCCGCCCCACTTGTCGTGTGATGGCTGCCTCTATCACCTTTGCTCCATCCAGGGGGTACGGCCCAGCATACTCGACCTGGGGTGCAAACGCGGGCAGGCGGTATGGTTGCATAGGCCGCACCAGTGTGTCAGCAGCATAGATGGGAGTGGCAGGCTTGGGTCTGCTCACTGGCACCGCCCCAAGGGCACACTGAGAGCAGACACTATGCTCAAACAGTTGCAAATCAGCGTAGACTGTACCAGCTCATTCCACCAACCCCACGCATTCTTGCTGTGCACAAACAATGTGTATGTGTTGCACAAAGCTGCGAGCCGCACCTGTCCCGCCAAGAACTCAGGCACCCCAGGCTCCCACTGCAGCCGCACCCCCCGCTGCGCCTGCGCCAGCAGTGACGCCCTGTCACGCAGCGCCAGCGCCACCAGGCCAGGCATGTGGCGCCGCTCCAGCGGCAGGTATGGCAGGAACACGTCGATGAGGCTCATCAGCTTGGCGGTGTCCTCGTAGGCCTCGCACTGGCTGGCGCGCCACTGCGCAAACACCACGCTGCGCAGCAACACCTCTGCGGACTGCATTGTCACCTGCAGAGGTGGGGGGTGAGCAGGGGGGAGAGCAGGATGGTGGACGGGAGCATAGAGACAAGAAGCGGGCAGCAGACACAAGCTGTACTGAGGCATGCGCATCTGCAGGTTGTGCTGTGTGCACAGCACCATGGCCAGAGTGAACACGCAGCTACCATGTAAGCGAGCAAATTTGCTGCACCGGCTTTTGCAATAGCTGACTCAGCTGCAGGTTCTGCTGTGTGCACAGCACCATGGCCAGAGTGAACACGCAGCTACCATGTAAGGCTTACACCACCAACAGACAAGCAATCCCTGCCCTAATACAGCTGGTTTTATGCTCGCGGCACGGGCAGCATTGTCGTCGCTGGCTGGCTCACCTTGCTCCTGTCTCCCAGCTGAGAGAGCATCTCCTCCAGCTCAGACATGCCCAGGTTGGATTCCAGCAGGATGACCGCCCTGCAAGAAGTGTGCAAGACAGCCACAAGACAAGGCCAGACAGCAGCACGCTCAGCACAACAGCAGGCTGGCATGGCACTGAACAGCTATTTAATTGCATGCTGCCACTGAGCAGCTGGCAGCAGAGCGATGCAGCACATCTGTGGTCACCAGTGGCCAAATCATGCTCAGCATATGCAGCTTGCCTGACAGCTGCTGGAGACATGATGCGTATAGCATCCTCACAACGCACCAAGTCTTTCTTCCAGACACCTCTCCATGCTCATTGTGACATGCTACTACGTGACGTGCTGGCAATTCACCTCCACAACCACATGAACAGCACAGTGCAACACAAGTGCAACTTAAGTTGACGTGCCTGCTCGCACCTGTTGTTGGTAATGTTGGCGCGCTCCGGGTGCTGCAGCAGCTGCCGCCACAGGCCGCGTGCCGCGCAATCCATCTTGTCATACTCCTCCACCACCAGCAGCGAGTCAGGCGCGGCAGCCAGGTGCCCCACCACCTCACCCCGCAGCGCCTCCAGCCGCGCTGCCGACTCAGGCAGCAGGTAGTCTAGGCCATACACCACCTGGCAGGCACAGCAAGAAAGTGAGCAACAGATGGTGGCAGATATGTGTGGAGCTGTCTGCAGACATATGTGTTTCAGCTGTAGAGTGCAAATCAGGCAGCAGGCAGTCCAGCCCGTACACCACCTGGCAGAGAGAGCAAAAAGTGAGCAGCACATGATGGCAGACATGCGAACACTGTGGACGTCACTCCTTGCATACTCTGAATCAGCACCGAGTCACTCACCAAGCAGCCTATGCACTTCAGCTGCCTCACCCTTGCTTTTGGACACGTTCTTCCACCCCTACTGTCTCGCACCCCCTGCTTCACTCCCCCCTTCCCCCTCACCTTGTAGCCTTTGCAGTGCATGCCGGGGCACTGCAGCGCCGCTGATGGCGCCTTGCTGTACAGGATGCGCGCCAGCCACAGGTGCGTGTAGGTCTTGCCCACCCCCGGCGGCCCATGCACGGATATGACGAGCGGCTTCTTGGGCCGCGGCTGTGACAGGTGGTGGCACAGTGCGTCACTCAGCTGGGCCAGTGCCAGCTCTTGACCCACGATTTCTTGCGGCAGCAGGGCGTCCAAGTTGGCGCAGGCATTGTCGGCAAAGCGCACGGTGCCTGCATTTGCAGTGTCCGGCATTGCAGCAGGAGCATAAGAAAGGCGTGGGGATATAGTGCAGGGCGTGTTGAGGTGCAGAGCTGAGGCTGACGTTGTTTGCTGGTGTGGGTGCCAGCTGGCGTGCTGCTTCGTGCTGTGGGTGTGAGTCATGAGTTGGGCAGAACACATATGTGTGTAAGACGGCGTAGCGTCTGAATGATGTACTACTGTGCAGGCCATGCTGTGTCCGATGCCGATCAACAAGTGCGGTACAACAGCGAGGCTTGGGATGACTTCTGTCAGATAGCATGGCAGCCGACCTGTCAGGTAGAGTGCCACCAGGCCGCTGAGAAAGGCCACGCCGGCAACTGCTACTGACATGCACACTGGCGCATGCAGCCCTGGCTGTGCAAACCTGCTGCTGTTGCTGCTGATGAGGGCGTCACTACAGTGGCAGCTCAATTGAGCAGGGCTGCTGTTGCTCCTGCTGCTGCGGCGTGCAACAGTACTACTGCCGCCGCTGGGCGCTTGTGCTGCTGCTCCTGCTGCTCCTGCTGCTGCTGCTGGTGATGCCTTTGCAAGATAGCGTTCTAGTGCGTTGAAGACTTCAGATGTGTGTTGCTCCTGTTGTTGGATACGTCCAAACTGCTACTACTGCAGGTGCACCTGAGCACTACAATGTAACCACGAGCTACGCGATCTCTGCGTATCGCTGGTGCATCAATGCTTCAAATTTAGCTTGGTCGTCGAACCTGTCATTTACAACGCTCACCGCGCTTTGTTCTCCCAAACCCTCGTGACAGTGTCATGGGGTTTGAAATGTCTGCTGGCGCTGGTTTTCTGGATTGCTCCTGCCTGATCACTTGGTTATTTCGCAACTGCAATCATAGCTTACGCATCAACCAGGCAGGCACCGTGCCCTGTGGGCAGCAACAGCAGCACACAACAGCAGCGAACCTTGCAAGACGCAAGCCTCTGTGTGTGAACTCGAGCTAATTTCACATACACGTTCAACCCAACAGCTTCCCCGCTTACAAAAATTTGTCAGCTATGGACGTCGTCCTGAAGCACACCAGCTTGTCATGTGCGCAGTACCACCCTGGAGACAGCATAGGCAAGCTGCTGGCCTACGTGTCTCTGTGTCCAGTGCTGCTGCTTTGCTTTCAGTTCTGCAAAGTGTACACGCGCCGGGAGCTGCACGAGGCAGTGCTGCTTGCAGGACTGGTGCTGGAGGAGGCAGTGGCAAGAGCGCTGAAGCATATCTTGAAGCACCCACGGCCATCAACATGCAGCATGCTTCACTTATGCCACTCCCATGGCATGCCCTCTTCCCACACCTCCATGGTGTTTGCATACTTTGCGGTTACCTGCTGCATCGCGCTGCAGCTACGCAAGCAGCGGGGCACTATCAGCAAACTGCTGGCGGCAGCTGAGCAGCTAGCGCTAGCAGCAGCAGCTGTTGGGGTGGGATGCTCGCGTGTGTACCTAGGCTACCACAGCGTTGATCAGGTGCTTGCAGGAGCAGCACTGGGCAGCGTCTTTGGCATAGTGTGGTTTAATGTACTGTGTGCGCTAGCGCCACTTTATGAAGTGCTGGCTGATTGGCGGTTGCTGCAGCAGTTGGGAGTGAAGGACACGTGGGGGGTGGGCGAGCCGCTTGCAGCAGAGCAGGCTGTGTATGCTAGCAGGAGTCGCAAAGCCAAGACGGCATGATGATCAGCACCCTGCAGCCTCGTCTGGTGTGCAGTGTCTTCAGTTTAAAGCTGGCAGCAGCCACTGCCACGCACTGCGAACTGGCTGGCGGCCAGCCTGTGGTTGGCAATATTTGCTATTGCACCGTCACCGCTGGCTTGTTGACTTTGTGTGGCTGGTGCGTGCGGCCCCCTCGTTGGGCTGGGCCAGCAGACGTGCGCTGTTCTTTGCCTTTTAACCTCTGTTGGTGTCTTGGATATCCGCTTCAAAAAGCCCTCGTACTGAGCAGCTCATGATCGATCATGCACATTCGCGCGGCCGCCAGGCTGCCATTGAATATGCAGGTCCCATCAGGCGAAGTTGGCGCCGTCAGTGGTGCACTGACAATAAGCCCGCAGGAAAAAAGTAATTCAAAAATAGGCGGTGGGTTTTCAACGAACGGTAGTGGCAGTACGCGGCGTCCAGCGGTGCAAGACTCGGCGGCTGGGCTCCCCCCTGTGATCCTGCAGAATCATATCCGATCGTGAGATATGAGTTAACATCACGGCATTTCTGCTTGGTCCGTTTGGTTTCACAGCTGCAAGTTTTCACATCCAAGTGGCACTTTCATCAGATCATCTACAGCTAGTAGTAGGAGTCCTACTTGCAGTCTCCTCAGCGGCTGGGATCATCCCAGAGACTTGTAGTACAACGTGCAGATCGTAGCTGCTGGCGTGGAGAGCTTTACCAGCATAATGATGTCCGCAAGTCATTGAAAGCGACTGCATTGTTGAACACGCTCTGCTCTGAGAACCACAGTCATCACAGTTACACATCCAACAATACACGGTACACTTGTTCACTGGCCAACCTCGCTCGCTCAGCCTATGATAGCAAAATTCAGCATGCAGGTGGGGCTGTGGCGCTCAGATGCCACAGACCCCGCCCCATGCTCACACACAGGCAGCATGACAAGCTCTCACCAAGCCCCTGACTAAACCCATCCCTAGCACCACCCTCAACTACTGAGCAGACATGCACCTGCTCCTCACATCTACTGCTGCTGCTGCACTGCTGCAGCACCGTTAACATCTGGCTGCTGGTACACAGGCCGCTGCAGCAACGTTGGAATGCTGCTGCCACCCTTGCTGCTGCTGCTACTACAGCCAGGGGTAGATGTGCCATGGCTGTTGCTCGCGTGCCGGCTGTTGCCATTCTGCGGCACTCTCAACAAATCAACGCCAGCCGGCGCAGCACGCGGCCCACGACCAGGCCAGCTGCTGCTGCTGCCAACGCCGCTACTGCTGCTGCTGCTGCCTACCCTGCTGCTGCTGCTGCCAGCAAAGCTGCTGCCGTTGCTGTGGCCATAGTAGCCGCTGCTGCTGCCATCATCACTGCTGCTGCTGCTGCCAGTGCCGTCGTCTCCAGTCAGCTCAGCTGCCAGCACTGCTGCTGCCATGTACCAGCCTGCATCCTCGTGCTGCAGCGTCTTGTATGCCCACGCAAGCTTCGGCAAGTACTGCGGCCGCAGCTTGCCTTGGAACATGCTGATGCTGCTGCTGCCGTCCCAACCAGCTGCTGCACCATCCAACTGACTTGCTGGCCCAACAAAACTGCTGCTGCTGTCAGCTAGAGCCTCACAGCTGCTGTCGTCATGCGGATGCTGCTGCTGCTGGCTGCCCATCTCAGCAGCCACACGCGCACTGACGGCCGCCAGCAGCTGATCATGCCTGTGGTTCAAGCACGCCAGCGCCCACACCAGCTGCACAACATCCACCAGCGCCATGCTAGGCAGCCGCTGCATTGCTGCCGATGCAATGTGCCCCACTAGAGCCTTGTGCCGCACACGTGCAACTGCAAACGCCTGCGCCAGCTGCGACAGCTCATGCACGTTGAGACCAGCGAGGCCCCCAGGCTTAGCCAGCACTGCATCACCTAACGCCCTGAACATGCCTCTGAAGCGATGCAGCGGCATGCCACCAGATGCGTACGCGTACGCAATCTTCGTGCACGCTTTCGCGTCCCAGCTGCTGCAGCTGCAGTGCTGCGTGGTGTACTTGCCAAGCGCAGTGAGCAGCACAGACTGCCGGCAACGCAGCGTGAGCAACCCCCACGCCAAGTTGGACAACTCAGCCGCACTAAACTGACGGAGCAGGGGCCTAGCACGCCGGCTAAGCGCTGCAGTGAATGCACCGTCATAGTGCCGAGCACGTGCAAATGCCCAGGCGAGGTTGGACAGCGCTTGCGGGCCAAACCTTGGCAGAGATCGCGCGGCAGATCTCGCCAGCTCGTGCAGCAGCAGGCTGTCTCCAAGGTTCCACAGCCGCGCATGCGCCCAGGCCAGGACCGACAGCTGCTGCGGCTGCATTGCAGGCAGCTTAGACAGCGCTGCTGACTCCAGCAAGTCCATAAGCTGCCACGTTTCCTCATCTGCAGCAGCGCCAGGCTGCGGAGCAAGCTTTGCAGCTGCCCACGCCGTCATGCACAGCTGCTGCCGGTTCAAGCCAGCGGTGATGCGTGATGCAGTGGTCAGCAGCGCATGCCGCAGCTGCTGGGACGGCTGCAGCTGTGCGACAGCAAACGAGCTCAAAATGCATGGCAGGTACAGCCTGATGCTGCTGCTGCTGGGGCTGATAAGCTGACTGCGTGATAGGTGAGCATCTACAGCTGCTGCTAGCTCACGAGCAGCATCTGCCATGCCAACATCGTCAGCATCCCAACTGCCAGTCACACTGCTCATACTGCACATGCTGCTGCTGGTGCTGGTGCTACCACTGCCATTGCTGCTCTGCCCATGTGGTGCTGCTGTTGTGCCAGCATGTTGCAAGCTCTGCTCCTGCATGACCGGCTGCTGCTGCTGCTGCTGTGGGGGTGGTGCTGCCGAAGCAGCACTGCTGCTGCTGCTGTTGTTCTGTTGAGCTTGGCGTTGTAACTGCTGTCTCTGCTGCGCTTGCTGCTGCCGCTGCCTGCTGCGTACACGCGCCGGCGACTGCAGCACAGACGCAACAGCTTGCAGCAGCGTGGTGCACTCCGCCAACCCCCAACCATCCGCAGCTATCAGCAGCCGCTGCTGCACTTCATCCGTGCACAGCAGCCACAGCTGTGCTGTTGCTTGACTGCCTGCACCCTCTCTGCTGGTAGCAGCGCAGCCATACAGCACAAGACTGAGCTCACTGTTGCTACACTGCTTCATCCAGCTACCAGCTGTGTCAGCAGCAGCAGCTAGCAGCAGAGGGTGCTGCAGCTGCAGCTTGCCTAACGCCCACAAGCTGTTACTGACGTCCTGGCTGTTGCAGCGCCCCTGCAGGAGCTGCTGCTGCAGCTGGTTGGCTAGCTGCTGCAGAAGCTGGGCATCTCTGCAGTTGAGAACAGCACATGACCACAGCAGAGATGACAGCTCCTGTGCTTTGTAGCGCTGTGCACCGCGCTGCAGCTGCAGGCTGATTGTGTCGCACACAGCAGGCCAGAACTGCTGCAGCCGCTGCTGCAAACTATCCTGCTGCCTACCAGCCGCACTGCCAGGCCGGCTGCTGCTGCCAGCACTAGCTGGTCTGCTGCTGCTGCTGCTGCTTGAGGTGCTCGCACTGTACTGCAGCCGTGTTCTCAGTGCCTGTGCCGCGCGCCGCTCACCCTGCTGCTGCTGCTCAGCCGACTCAGCTAGCCACTGCGCTGTATAACTGCTGCTGCTGCTGCCCTTGCTTGCACCTGCTTCTGCAGGCGCACCTGACCGCCAGCGCTGCTGCTGCCGCTGCTGCAAGCTTGCCAGCGCCCACATCAGCATGGTCAGCTCCTGAGGCTTGAAGCCAGCTAGCTGCTGCTGCGCAGCTGCCACCAGCTGCGGCCACACCACACAGTTGAGGTCATGCTGCAACTTTGCCAGTCCCCAAGCCAGCATAGCAAGCTCTTGCGGCTGACTCGAAGTCAGCAGCTGACCTCCGTTTGATGACAGCTGCTGTGCCGCAGACTGTAATAGGCCTGTAGGTACGCTGCACTGCAGGGTAGCCAATGCCCAGCTGGCGTTAGCTGCCTGGCGTGCGTCGCTGCACTCGTCTAGCTGTTGCAGCAGCTCATCTGCAAGCTGCAGGGCAAACTGCTGCACTTCCTGCATACTGCTGCTGGTGCTGCTGCTGCTGCTGGTGGAAACTGCTACTGACTCGTCCAGCTTGGCAAGCTTAACCAGCACTGCTGACAAGTGGATGGTGTTGAACTGGCTGCTATGTGCATTGTGCAGCTGCTGCAGCTCTCGTACGCTGCTGCTGTGCTTGATCCAGCCAGTGAGCTGCGCAGGGTGCTGCACAACAAGCAGCTGCCGCGGCTGCTCACCTTGCTGCTGCCGCTGCTGCTGGCCACCCGACTTGTGCTTGACAGCCACCTGCTGCTGCTGCTGCTGCAGTCGCTGCTTGGGCGACGGTTGCTGCAGGACCTGCTGCGCTGGTTTCTGCTCCTGCTGCTGCGCAGGCTCTTGTGGCACTGGTTGTACTGGTTGCGCCGGCAGCTGCGATGCAGTTTGTTGCATATGCTGTCTCGGCCGCGACCTTGGCCGCCGCAGCTTCTGCTGCTGCTCTTGCTGTTGCTGCCACTGAGCCTGCTCCTGCACAGGTTGTGCCGCCTGCTGCTGCTGCTGGGGCTGTTGCTGCCCCTGCATGTCCACGTCCTGCTGCTGCAGGTCATGCTGCTGGAAATGCTGCTGGGGCAGCTGCAAGTGCTGCAGCTCCTGCTGCACCACCCCATGCTGCGGCGTACTATGATCCAGGTGCTGCAGCAGGGTGGGTGCTGCTGCTGCCTGCGGGTAGAGCTGCTGCTGCAGCTTGTTGCCATGCGCCTGATTGTAACCTACGTCCTCACAGCGCTGCTGCACAACAGTTGCTGCAGCTGCTTGACTGAGGCACAGCTGGCTGCTGTGATTGCTCATGTGCTGTATGCTGCTGGGCTGTGCCTGCGATACCTGCTCTTGCTGCTGCTGCCGCTGCTGCTGTATATGCAGTGGTTGAGAGCCATGCAACTGCTGCGTCCGCGCTTGTTGCAGCAGCTGTGTCACTTGTTGCTGCTGATCGTGCAGCAGCTTGCACTGCATGCCGCTGGTTGCAGGAAACGCCTGCTGTGGCGTGTGCCGGCTTGCTGGCGCTGACACAGCCATGGAAGCAGCGCCAGCACCAACTGCAGTGACACTCTGCTGCTGCTGCTGCTGGTGGTGGTGCTGCAGCTGTGACGGCCACAGTGCAAGCCCATCATGGCATCCCTGCAGCAACACCAGAACAAGTATCACACCTGTTTGTCTGTGGTTGGTCATCACCACAGTGCATAGCCACGGCATTCGTGATACAGCAATGCACGCAGTACAGTGGTAGACTGCAGACGGTGTGGCACATGCCCGCACCTGTTTGCTGCACTTGACTGCTGTGCGACCGCCGCCCTGCACACCCTGTGCATGCTGCAGACTGCTGTGCTGCGGGCAATGCCCAGCAGGGCTGCGCATCACCTGCAGTGCAGAGCATGTGGTTGTGTGGGTGAGCCAAGTTCACCTGCGTCTAGCCACCATGTGGTGATTGACGCTGAGCAACACAGTCCACGCTGAATGCACGAATGCACATCCATCCATGCATGCCCTTGTTGCATGCGGCCACAGGTGCACACTGCGATTGTATCTGAGCCCATGTGACGCGCCAGCCTGCCGTTGCAGCGCACCTGCATAGACTTGGCTGCTGGTGATCCACATGTTGCCACATGCTGCCCCTGCACTGCTAGTCCGTGCCACATTCAGGAGCAACAGCTCCTGATCTTCACCAGGCTGCACAGGTGGCTAGGTGTGTAGATGCAGCCTGCATGTAAGGGCAGCCAGGTGCCAGCATGAGCAGCTAACCCTGCGTATAAGGTATATATAAGCCTTGCTGAAGACTAGATCCAAGCATAGAAGTGGCTGTGTTGTCAGCATGCAACCAGATAGCTGCAGCAGGCTGCTGTAGATGGGGCCTTGCTGTCACCTGACCATGCCGGACTGTCAGCACAATCTGCAGCAATAAGAGCTACAAATGGGCCTCCTCGACGTCCCCTAAAGCTCTAATGCTGCCGTCGAACGCGATACAGAAGAACAAGTGGTGAGCCCCGCTCGCAGGGGTATGCTACGCTGCACTGTTTTTGTCAAGCCCGCATAATGTGTTGCGCTTAACACGCTGCTAGGGCAATTATCGCCAAACAGCCAGTAGTCGAGCGAGCCACGAAGCAGCACGGGAGATGAGTGGCCTCGCTTGCTGCCGATCAAGCAATCCTATAACACAAATCTTCATGCGGAGCTGGCAGCAGGAGCACTGTGGGAAGATCTCGCTGTCTGTGTCACAAGCAAGTGACGGTTCACATTTGAGGCTTGTAATTAACCTGCATCGTATGAATTATTGTCCAAAACATTGAGATTTTATATGCACGCAAGCCTGGATCGCAAGACAACACCTGGCTGTGCAGGCCAGTGTTGACCTCTGTCCGCCAGACCGCGAAGCATTTCGGCCGTTAGACGAGCACAAACGCATCAAACTTTTCCAATGTGACGAGTTACCATCTAGATAACAACTGCAGCCCCTGAGAACGAGAACGCGCGAAGCACAGCAAACTTGGACATTGCACCTGCCAGGCTGCCTATGCAAGGCTACATGACCTCCTCGTGTAAGCAACATCGCACATTTGCAGCAATTTGATACATCAGCACATCAGACTGTGGCAGCAAAGCCACACAGAGGTGACGGAGCATACATCAAGCGTGCAGCTGCTTTGTTTCAGCTGCTTTGTTTCGACAAAAACTGCCAAGGAGCTCGAGTGGACACAGCCAGCACCAGCACGCAGAGCAACAAGCTGTCGTGTGCCCTGTGCCAGATTCATCATGGCAAGCAATGCACAGCCGGCACAGCAAACAAACAACACCCACCTCGTATGATGCAAAATCAGTCAAAAAGACACAACATTGCAGCTACCGCCGCATAGTGGCGCCGGAAAGCATTCTGTACAGACGCCAACATGTGAAAAAGCAGCAGCACTTGTAGGGCACAATCTGCTACTTCTGCCCTGACATGACCCCAAAAAGCAAGTGCAACACAGCGTGCACTATATGCACATCATAAAGAATGCCATTGGGTACCGAGTAGTAGAGATTTGTACGGCTGACAAAGCCTGAACAGCCAGCCGTATACGGGCATGCAGCTGATGAGTGCAAGCAAAACCAGCCGCTCACGCTTCCGCTGCAAACCAGCTTCAACGATGCCAGGCATGGCCACGTCCTTGTGTTAGCAGCAAATAAGCTCACAGCTACCTTTGCAGTACATGCCAAAACTTGGGAGCTGCAGCACACACTCTGCAAGTCCTCTTTACCAAGTTCACCTGCTGGTGACACATTAGTACCAATGCACACCCACCGATAGTGTTGCTATGACTGAGAAACAGCTAACTCACATACGGTACGATGCCTGCCTTGTGGATGGCAGATACATCACTACCATCAACGCCCTAGAGTGCGACAACACATGTGAATGCATTGCTGCTTTGGTTGACCATACAAGGTATAGCAGCAGCTGCTGCACCGCAGTTGCTTGGCAGCTGCAGGTGTGCTTGTGGTTGCAACCACTTGATGCCAGAGATCATCATGATGATGATCATTCACCAACTGCGGGTATGACAGAATCATAGCCAAGCATGGTCGCCGAACGACTATGCCGGGGTCATGTTCTCTGCGCAGTGCGCTGGTCCAGCTTCATAAGCTAAGGTAAGGTGAGCAGTGCATGGCCAGTTGTAGGGTGGCATGAACCACACTTGCAGCATCACTCGTAGATATTGATGCTTGCAAACCATTGATACAGCGACATATGCAGCAGGCATGTCTTGCACAAGAACACCTCGGCAACAGCTGCAAAACCGTTGCAGCTGCTGCCATATGACATTATGCGCTTGTTGAGGCAAACATTCGTGCACAACCACCATGTGTGGCAGCACCACGCACCCTCCCACACATGCTTGCTGACAGAACACATACTGTCTGTTACGGAGGCAACAAAGGCTGACTCAAGATAGTACACATCCACAGGCAGCAATGCTCCGCTGCTGCGCTGACTGGCTTTGCCATGTCTGGCTGGCTTTGACTTGCCTGCAGAAGACAAGCAGACGCAGCTCGACCGTCCATGGAAGCCAGCCACCTGCCAATCCAGAGCGTGGCCAAAACACAGGATGTCGCTGCTAGTGCATCTTTGACTAATACGGGCCGCTCGAATACTCTACAGCCCACATGACGGACGGCGGCCAGCATGCGGGGGGCGCCTGCACCACACACATACACACATGCAAGGACCCTGAATGACAACACTGCATGCTCAGGCATGCAACCTGCGCCAAAAGTACACACCCAGCCTGCAGTAGCAAGCAGCTGTCGGCCGCGGATACAGCGCAGCCCAGCTGCTGCTGAACAGTCCTCACTCGACTTTGGTACACAAACACACGACCACCATACAACGACACTGCCAACAACATGTCAAGCAGACAACACCCTGCCATGCCAGACAGGGAGCGGTACACCAGCGCAGTGCACCTACTCAGAAGCCGCAAGATAGCTAGCTAGCCACAGTTGAGCTCCCAGATCACAAGTGCTGCGGTTGCAGCTCACGCCCACATGCCTAGCTACCCAAGTGCAATGTAAGTGCGGCGTACTGCAAGGAACACGCAAACATATGCATGCTGCAGCGCGCTCAGTTCACTTCTGACTTTGAAGCTGCCGGCCGCCGCCCAGCTCGACTGCCAGCACTGCACTTACTAGCACGGCTGGCGCTGCTGCTGCCACAGCCACTCCTCCTGCGCTCTTCAAAGAAGTTGAACACCTGCTTCAGCGAACCGCGTGTAGGCCGCGCAGCAGGGTAGCAGCTGCTGACCAACGCCAGCCGCTGCCTCACGCTGTGCTTGCTGACTGGCTCAGGTGGCAACTGCTGCTGCTGCGCTGCTGCTGTCCAGCCAGCCACAAAGTGCGGGCCGCAGTCTGCAGCTGCTGCAGCCGCGCCAGCAGCTGTCGCGGCAGCGTCGGGCGCAGTGAAGCACGCCAGCAGCATCGCTACTGCCATACACACGCAGTTGTCATGGCCTGCGAATAGCACCACAGAGCCAAGCAAATGATACAGTCAGCAGCAGCATCTTTGAAACGCACACACACATGCCACATAATCTGACTGTTGGTCCAGTGCTGTTCCTTGCTCAAGAGCCACCTTGATCCAGCGGAGTTCTAGTACATGTATAACCTTTCCGGTGTTTGACAAGTAACACCAGTGTAGCAAAGTGGCACGCAGCTGTCAGTGCAGTGTTGCTGTTGCGCTGGGCTCACCGTCCACATCATGCAGCAGCACCAGGTGGCCAGCAGCCAGGTGTGCAGACACAAACTCCAGCGCATCCTGCAGGTGCTGCTTCAGGCTGGACCTGTCACGCTTTGCACACTCAACCGGCAGCCACTTCAAGCGCGGCAGCTGCAGCTCCTGGCCACCAACGCTTGCAGCCGCAGCAGCGTGATCATCGCTGCTGGTGCTGTAGTAGGCGCTGCTGCAGGTGCTGTCTGACGAGCTTGAGCTACTCTCACTGGCAGCAACACCGCAGCTGCCGACACTGTCCACACTGCTGGTGTGTGCATGATGGCTGCGTGCCGTGCCTGCCTGGCGTCGCTGTGGCTGCTGGGCCTGTGCTGCTGCACACTGCTGCTGCTGCTGCCGCACAGGCTTTGACTTGCTGAGGAGCTCCGTGAGCATGCCACCTGTGCGCTTGGCCTGCTTTGCTGCAGCAGGCACATCAAGCTTGCTGATGGCCAGGCTGTCGCTCTCGCTGCTGGCCTCTGGTTTTGAAGCTGCTGGGCTGCTGTCGTTGCCATCAGCATCACCAGTGGTAACTGCAGCACTCGCCTCCTGCTGCTGCTGCTGCTGCTGCTGTGGACGATGCTGGCGAGCCCACTCACTGCAGCTGCTGTAGCTGCTGCTGATTGGTTCCAGCACGTGACTGCTGCCATGCCAGCAGTATGTTGGCTTGAAGCACAGCCCCGCAGCCAGACTCGCGCCAGACATGTCTCCGGGCGCACTGCCACAAACAGTGCCCAGCGCACCACTGTCGCTGGCCCCAGGCACTGCAGCCATTCGCAGCTGCATTGACTGGTACTCCTGCTGCAGCGCTGGCGACATAGCAGTGCCACAGCACAGCACGGCATCCACTGTACGCCACACGTCTGCTGCTGTTGCACCTTCCAGGTTCCCCAGTGCTAGCCCGGTGCTGCCAACCCAATACACGCCTGGCGCAGCACGCACAACTTTGAGCCCGGCCGCAGCTGCCTCTGCATACAGGCCAACTGTCGCACCGCCACTGCCACATCCCTTGGGAGCAGGATGATGCCTGTCTGTCTGCATGCCGTGTGCCGTCGGCGAGCCACACACACGGTGCGGTGCCAGCTGCAGCAGCTGCTGGCCTATGCTGCTGCCAATGCTGCTGCTGCTGCCCCTACCATACGCCAAGCTGCGGTGGTGCGCAAGCAGCTGCTTCACAGCAGAGCCTATCCCAGCAGGCCCGCAGCTGAGCAGCGCCTCGCAGTTGTCCCAAAACAAGCCAGGGGTGAGCCCCGCTGCCCAGCTCTCCTCATCATCGCCGGCACCAGGCACATACACATACGACCAGCTGCTGAATTGCGCTTCGCTGCTGCTGCTGCCGCGTGCGTTGTGCTGCCCGCTGCTACCTGATCTGCTGGACGAACAGCCTAGCTTGGGCGCTGCCTTGCTGCCGTCATCGCTGAGGTCGTCCAGATCTTGCGAGCCTGAGCTCATTGCTGCGCAGGGGCCGTATGCCCGCGCTGCCTGGCGCTCACACTGCCGCGGCTGTGAGGCAGAGACCAGCAGCAGCGGCGTGAAGGGCAAGCTGCTGGGATGAGCAACCTGCGACACAACAGCAGCGGCATGTCATGCAGAGGACGACAAATGCGTCAGGAGAGGCTACACAAAGGCGGCTGCGGAGAGAGCTGGTCAGGTCGAGCCTTGACTGCAGCACAACAGCACAAACACATGGTGCATCCGACTTGCACAGACATGCAGAGATTGAGAAGCATGTGCGCTTCATATCCTTGCACACTACCAAAGGTCCTTCAGCCTGCCAACACTGCATCTCAGTCCTAGATACCTGGTTGGTCCAGATCAAGCTATCCTGCGTCACCCACAGCGGCCGCAGCGGCTTGCGCAGCTGTGCAGCCAGGCCGCGCACGTCTGCGCCCACTTCCAGCAGCCGCTCCACCCAGCCGTCCAGCTTGGCCTCAATCGCCTGCCGCTCATGCGCGGGCACCCACAGCGGCAGGTGCAGGCCAGTGTCCCACTCCACCTCAGCATCAGCAGCACTGTCAGCAGCACTGTCGGCAGCAGCAGCGGCAGCAGCTTGTGCAGTGCCTGCACTCCTGCTGCTGGTGTTGCTGAGCTCACTGTCGCTGCTGCAGCTGCTGTAGGCGCTAGGGCTGCTGGGTGGCAGGCGCGCGACACTGCTTGCACTGCATGTGCTGTTGCCGTCATCTGCTGAAGCAGCAGCGGCTGCTGCCGCTGCTGCTGTTGGCACTGCAAGCCGTGGAGGTGCAAATGCGCACAGGCCATCGTAGCCCACCCCGGTCTCCTCATCCATCCAACTGCTACTGCTCTCTGTACTGCTGCCAACGCTAACACCTGCTGCTGCATTGCGCTGCTGCGCATCTACAGGGACCCAGCCATGCCTGCTAGCGCTGCTGTGGCTGCCATCTACATGCTGCTTCTGCTGCTGCCTATGTACACGCCCGAACCCAAAATCTGCAGCGTCCTCGTCATCTGCTTCCTGCTCTGCAGGTATATGATACACGCCAGGCCTGAAGTCACTGATTCCTGGCAGCGTGGCTACATCTTCCAGGTCCGTGCTGCGCCAGATATCTAAGATGCTCGCGGCATCACCAGGCTGGTGGCTGGTGCCGTTCAGCACCACCACAGGCATCTCAGGCAGCACCAGCCCACTGCCGCTACAGCTGCTGCCCATGCTGCTGCCACGCGCTCCTGCGGCACCAGCCGCACCTAACGAGCTGCTACCCTCCGCCAGCGCTGAACCGACACTCTGCGCCAACTGATGTTGCGACGGGAACGCAAAATCTGCCGCAGGCTCACCAGCAGCATCCCCGACTTCTGCATCTTTGACTGACACTGCCGAGCCAACTGTTGGCGGGCCACTCACGGGCAGCGGCAGACCCCACTGCGCCTCGTGCTGCTCCAGCTGGCACAGCTGCTGCAGCGCTGGCACCCCAGCGCCACTTGCTGCTGCTGCTGCTGGTTGCTGCTCGTCCTGCAGTGCTTCCTGTATGCTGTCAAAGGTGGCTGCCATTGCACCCCAGCAGCCTAGACGCGGCGTCACAGGCTCTGCCGCATCCGCAGCGCCCATGCTGAAACCAGCTGGCTCTGGCTGGCTGCGTGCGGCACTTGCTACTGCAGCTGCTGATACCGCTGTTATTGAGAGTGCTTGCTGCTGCTGTTGTTGCGCTGGCTGCTGCTGCTGCTGCTTTTGGTCTGCAGCTGCTAATGCTGCTTGGCCATCATCGCTATCCACCAGTGCTCGTACACAGCCGCTGCTGTGAGGGGGAGAACTGCCCAGCAGGCAGCTGCATGCTGGTGCAGAGCTAGCAAACAGCACTGCTGGCGAAGTGCCAGCAGCACCCACTGCACTGCTCGCATCGCTGCTGCCGTTGCGACCGATGGTTTGGCACGAGATGCGTGGCACACGCCTGGCGGGTGAGATGCAGCTGTCATGGTGCAGCAGCGCCAGCCTGTGCAGCACATCTGTCTCATCCAGCCACTCCTGCAGCGACGGCTGCGGTGATATATGCAGCGACAAGCTGCGGTGCAGCACACCCGCACGCGTGGGGCTGCCACCTACTGCTGCATAGCTAGATGGCCGCTGCAGCTGGCTGTGCATGTGATGTATCTGTGCCTGCTCCGGTGTGCTGGGCCGCGCGACAGCTACAGTCAGGCCTGCTGACAGCAGCTCCATGCAGCCATCACCCATGCAGTCCAGCAGCAGCTGCTCCACCTCAGTGGCACTGCTGCACGTGGAGCTAGCTTGCTGCGCCTGTTGCTGTTGCTGCTGCTGCTGCTGCGCCGCTTGACCTTGCTGTCCACACTGCTGCTGCTGCTGTACCTCAGCCCGCTGTGTCTGCTGCAGCTGGAGCGCCTGCGCCGCTGCTGGTGCTGAGATGCCTGGGCTGCTGCACGGCTCATCTGTGCGTACTGATATGCTGGTCTGCGTGTCTGTAACTGGGGTGAGCACCTCGCCGTCCTGCGTAGTGTAAGAGCGCCGCCGCCGCTCCTTCTGGGCGTCATGCAGCCGTACGCGAGCAACAGCTCTGTTGAGCACTGCCGCCCAGATGGGGATGGTCTTGCTCATAGCATCCTGCAACGGGGTGAGACAGCATACGTAGGTGAGGGCCTTTCAGCACAGCGGCTGCACAGCAATAAGGGTCCCTAAGCCTGCCATCGTCTTGTGGTTGAACAGCAACTGGTTAAGCACACGTATCAGCTACACCACTGACAGCTGTCTGATGCCAGTTCAAGCCATGCCCAGCAGTTGATGCGTACTGCAGCTGATTGCTGCTGCTCACCGGCGCCCTCTTGCCCTTCCTGGTTGCATCCACGACGATGCATCCGCCCTTGCGTGCAGCAATCTCCGCAACATGCCAGTTTAGGCGAGTTGTAGAGAAGGTCTGGTTGTGCTGGTGCCTGCAGCAGGAATGAGGCAGCATGCGCGGGTGAGGGGCTTGCAGCACAGCGGCTGCACAGAAATCAGAGTCCCTGTTGCCTGCTTTCGTCTTGTGAGTGAATACCACTTCTTTAAGCACAAGTATGAGCTACACCACAGAGCAGCTGCCTGATGCCAGATCAAGCCATGCTGAGCAGTTGATGCCTACTGCAGCCATGTTGCTGCTGCTCACCCATCGGTGGACTTGAAGTAGCAAGTGCCGTCCGGGCGCGGTGCATACCAAAGACCGCATCTGAGGTTAGCTAGAAGCGGCAGGTCCGGGTAAAGCACGCGAATCTCGCTGCAAAAGGCAGCATCGTCCACTATGCTTGAGAGGCAGTTGAATAGCGAGTGCTCCTCCTTTTTCAGCTCTCTACAAAGCTTGTAAATGCTTTGTTTCGATGATATCGTATCGAACGGCATGTTGGCTGTCAAGCAACCCTCCTGAATCAAGTCCTACACTTCCCCAAGCGCGTCTGCACCCATCCTGCTCGTTTCCCAACTTCAACACACCCAAACACTGCTGTGACCTGCTCCGCCGAACGTCGCAGCGAACACTAGCCATTCAAGAACTACTGTTACATGGGGTGCAATTGTAGGGCTCAGTCACCAGCTACAACAGCTTCACAGCAGGTGCAACGCCTTCTGCGGCCCTGATGGCGCTTACTCAGCTACTGGAGGCGGCAGCAGGGCCCGTAGGCGCACCGCTGTCCGCTGCAGCACCATGTCGGACAAGCCAAGCGCCGCGCCCTGCTGCAGCACCGTGCGCATCCCGCCAGGCAGCCCTGCCCAGCGAGCAGCTCCCAATGCTGCTTGCTGTCCCTCGGCAGACCTGCGATGTTCCTCGGCTGCTGTAATAGCCGCTGCGGCTGGCTGCCATGGGCTGCCAGGCCTAGGCCTGAAGGCCTCACTGTGGGGGGCAGCCTGACGTGGCACCATCAGGTCATCTATGCTAGCCAGGAACATATCAAAGCCAGCCTCCAACTCATCTGCCGCTGCACTGCTGGGGTCAGCGCTGGCAGCCGATGGTGACCTGCGTCTGTGGCGAGCTCTCTGCCTGCGCGCCTCTTCGTCACTGTCCACCCAATCACTGTCAGAGCAGCTGCCGCTGGCTGTGGTGGCACTAGACATGTCATCATCCTCACTGCTGCTGCTGCTGCTGCTGCTATCACTGCCATTTCGACTGCTGCTGCTTGTTTCACTACTACTGCTACGGTTATCGGCATCAGCAGCATCTCCTGGCTGCCCCTGCTCTCGCACTTCTCTGGACCTCTTCCTGCTGATGCTGGTTGGCTTGCGGCCACTTGCAACAGCCTGCTGGCCTGCAGCAGCCGCTTCAGCTGCTTCTCCTGCGGTGCTTCTCCTGCGGTGCCGCGCGCCAGCTGCGGCTGAAGGCCCCTCTGCAGCAGCTGCAGCAGCAGGTTCATGCAGCTGGGCTCCAGCGACACTGCTGCGCCTTTGCCTGCGGCGCTGCCTTCGCTGCTGCTGCTGCTGCTGCTGTGGTGTTTGCCGGCGCTGTTGTGAGTGGCGCTGCGTCTGCTGCTTCTGGGGCCTGAGGTTCCGCCTGAGCTGAAACGGCGGGGCTGCGCCCCAGGCCTGCAGAATGCGCTGCCGCTGTGCCAGCAAGCTCTGCTGCAGCCGCTGCTCTGCTGCAGTGTTGTAGCTGCAGCTCTGCTGTTGCTGCTGCTGGGCGCTGCCACTCCTGCTTGTCAGCGCACACCACGCCGACCATATGTGGTGGACATGGCGCCGCACAGCTACAATGGTGGCCCAGTCGCTGCACTCGCTGCACAGGCGGCAGGCACAAACACGCAGCCTGTCTTTGAGCACCACATTGCCAGCAGTTGGCTTTCAACCACGCACACACATCCGACAGTGCTGCCGATGACACACGGTGTTCATGCATTAATGTGTTCGCACTAAGAAGCTAATACACCCTGCGTCATACCTGTAACACATTCTCCCAAAGCACTTCAGCAGCAGCCTGTCACAGAGCCACAGCAGACCAACCACACACGCAAGTCACATGGGACAACCCCAGCGCAGCTCACACCTGGCGGCAGGGATATTTACGTCTCACTTCATGCATGGAACAGGTCTAGCCTCATGCACGTCTGCAGGCCACTGCTGAGCAACATATCAGCGACATATCAGGGAGCTTGAAGTGCTCACAACAGCTGACATGCTACAGCTGGGATAGCCTAGTATGGCCTGCGCTGAGTCTGGCTGCATGCAGGCCACTCACATGTGCTCAGTAGCGTCCAGGTCACCCTCATCATCGCCACCGCCAGCAGGCAGCCTACGCCGCTTCGCGCTGTTGCTGCTGCAGCGCTGCGCCAGCCACTCCCGCGGCGCCACCTCACGCCGCACCATCTCGTAGCCGTCAGGCTCTAGCGTATATCTGCACATCACTGCTGGCAGACCACTGCTGCTGCTGCTGCCAGCAGCAGCCGCGCATGCTGTGTCTACCAGCTCCTGCCGCAGCACTGCTCCTGGCCTGTCCAGCAGCTGCTGCACAGTCCAGTCCGGCAGTGGCCTTGCTTGGCAGTGAGGCTGCAGCTGGTCAGCAGGCTGGCTGGCATGCCTGCCTGCTGCTGCTGATGCTGCAGCATGCTGCAGCAGGTCTCCTATCCAGGCTTGTACGGCACCAGGTACCTGCAACAACAGACACAGCAACACGACCAGCAGGAGTGTCACCCACGGCCGGAGTAAGACACTGCTGAGCAATACAGCAGGTGCACTCCAAGCTGTTACGTAGTGGCAATAGGAATTGTGTGCGGGATGTGATGCAGCTGTGCAGCGTGGCCTTACCAGCTTGTTACCACCTTCTGCTAGCTTGTTCTGCTGTCTGAACACACCACTCAAGAGGGCTGGTGCAAGCGCGGCAGCGGCAGCTGCTGCCTCCTGCAACCTGGTGACTGCCTTGCTTGTACTGGGCTGCTGCAGCAGCTGCTGCTGCTGGTCCTGCTGCTGGTCCTGCTGCTGCTGCTGGCCCTGCAGCCACGTCAGCAGGCTGGTGTAGACACTAGCAGCTACAGCAGGGCAGCCAGGTGGCAGCAGCTGGTGGCCGTGGCTGCTCTGAGTCGAGGCTGCGACTTGTGCTGTAGAGATTGGCTGAGTGCCTGCCGTTCTTGGTGCTGACTCAGCAGCTCCTGCAGGTGTCCCTGTGGCGGCTGTTGCCTGGCTGCCTTGCTGCCCTGCCTGTCTTGCTGCCAAGAAGGCAGCGACCTCTGCTTTCACAGCAGGGGCAGGGGGTTTCAGGCCAACGCTGGGGTTGCTGCCAGACTCTGCTGCCAGGCGGGCCGCAACCTGCGCAAACGGACAGCACATAGAGACAGAATCAGCCACACACAAAATGCACCTCAGAGACAACCACCTCCAACATGTTGACTGTTGCTTGTTGAAAGCAGCCGCGCGTTGTGCTCTGTTGCTCGTACCTAGGCACTCTACTAGCCAACACTGCATGCGTGCTGGTCCCACCTGCTTGACGCTGGTTGTGTTGAGGTCTGCTGTGCGCAGCGCTGCCAACAGCCTCAGCTGCAGCTGCCCTCCAGGGCCATCCCACCGTGCTGCACCACACGCAGCACAGCGCTGCTGGGCAGCAGCGTTCAGCGTGCCGCACACAACAGGCCTGGAAATGCAGGCGCAACGGCAGCACACCAGCAGCAGCAGCAGGCTGAGCGGCGGTGAATTGAGTGCAATGTAGCGTCGATGCAAGCGTGCGCGTCAACTGGTGCTGTATTGATTGCGTGTAAGGAGACTAAGGGCAACAACAATGGCTGTTGCATGTTATGCTTTGGCTTGGACAGTCACACTCACCCACTATGATCGTCTGCTGCGCCTGCTGCATCTTGCGGAAGCTGGTTGCAGCACACCCAGTCTGCAACAGCAGAACCTGCCTGCGCAGCGCTGCCAGCAGCAGGCCTGTTCGCACCAGGCATGCGCTGCTGCTGCTGCCTGCTGTGTGCAGGTGGGCCAAACAGCAAGTCTGTCACGCTGCGGTGTGGTGAAGCTGCTGCTGCTGCTGCTGCTTCTGCCGGTCCCTTGGGTGCTGCCAGGCCCTGTTGCCGGCCCTGGCGCTGCAGTGCCCTAGCCATGGATGCACTGTAGCGCAGCAGCTGCGCCTGCTGGCTCTGGGCTGCCTGCCGCTGCTGGGCTGGCAGCTGCTGAGGCCACCACAGCTGCAGCTGGTGATTCCTGCAGACAGCAAAGCCATGTGTTTGACTTCAGCTCAGCTCAGGGCAATGTAGTCTAGGAGACAGACGTATGCATGTGCTGGTGTGCCAGGGCTGATATCTGCTGTGCTGCGTTCTCTCCGGCACACCGGATGTCGAGTGCTATGCTGCTTGTTTGTCACACATTCACTACCGTTGCCACTAACCTGTCCTGTTCCTCACGTATGGCCAGCCCCACATGACCACAGGTGGTCCTGCAGATACAGCACAGGACCAGGCAAGTTACAAGGGACGTGTGTCAGCTTGTTCTTCAGCTACCCTGTCGCGCTGGCCTGTGCAGTAAGCCTTCAATGCAAATAGTACCTTGCATCCCAAAGCTCGAGCCAGTTGAGCTGCGGTTCCTCCTGCTGGCCTGTAACATCTTCCTGCTGCTGCGCATCCTGCTGCTGCTGTTGCTGCTGCGCTCTGACAAGCTGTCCTAGTGCACTGCCCTCCCCAAGGAGCCTCGCTCTATCCACATGGCCGCGGCGGGCTGGCCGTTCCATTTGTGTTCAATGCGAAGCCTGTCAAGCTGCTGCATCACTGCAGTTCAAGCTAATGCAGGTAGCAGGTCCTCATCTGCTGCACTGCATCCCAGCATTCACACACGTTTAAGGGCAGTTTCTAAGCCTGAAGATCAAATCATACGAAGCGTTAATTGTATTAGCCATTGTTGGGACGGCTGCTTGTGCTCGTGCATGCCGGAACCCGCGGTCCCGGTGTTACTCTGAGTTCGTAGTGGCGGTGGCATGCGATCTCGCTGCAACTGCAGCTTCCCTGTTATTTGAAAGTTGGTTTTGTGTGAAAGCTTGTAGCTGCATAGCCAGTTTGGTCGCATCTGATGGTGCTGGGGCTTACATTTCTGAACTAGTGTCCAGTAGGTCTGCCACCGAACGCGTAGGCAGCATGCTGCACGTGTTTGCGTTGGGCGCTGTGGGTGGAGTGGTGTGTGGTGCAGTAAAACACCTCTGCTTCAAGGGCTCAGACAAAAATGCAGCGGCAGCAGCAGCAGCGGTAGTAGTAGATGGCAGCAGCATAGCAGACACAGTTTTGCAGCCCAGACACAGATGCAGCAGCTTACTCAGGGACAGCAAAGCACTTGCCCTTGCAGCCAGCACTGTTTGTGCGTGTGCAGCTGCAGCAGGGTTCCTAGTGGTGCGGCAGCAGCGCAAGAGCAGACGACGAAAAGGCAGCAAAGCAGACAGGTGAGCTCTGCCCCTTCTCGAGCACTGTTGCCAGTTATGCTTGTCACATGGTACGCAAACCTTCCAAAGTTTCAGCAGAAGGTGCCATGGGGGACAGCTGGCATTGACATCTGTGTATGTACTTTCGCATCTCTGGATGTAGGACGGACGGGCGCATACCGCTGCAGGACTTGATACGCTTCAAGGAGCGGCAGTGGTTTGTTGAAGAATTAGAGGTATGCTGCAGGCCCCAACGGTCTGGCGCAGCACAGGCAGTGGTCATGGCAGACACAAGTTGGCAGCAGCCATGCCACAGCACGCATGTCACATGTGCACCACCTGTGTGCTGATGTCCAGCAACTGCCTGCACGGTGTTGCCAGCGGTTGCAATGTTGCAATTGATCAACCCTGCAGTCTGCTGCTGTGAGGTGACAGTTGCGACTGCTTGATCACTGTGCCGCTGCTACTGCTGTGCAGAATGCTCGCGAGGCTGACCCCAACGCCATGCTGCGGCTAGCCAAGATGTACCTGCATGGCCAGGGCTGCCAGCGCAACATTGCCCTGGCACAGGAGTGGGTGCGCAAAGCACGGTGAGGCGGCAGCGCCTCTGCAGCTGCAGCTGCCTCGCAGCTGTTAAAGTGCTTGAAAAATCACATGTTGGAACCTCAACTTGTGTGTCTGTTTCACGATGCTCAGTGGAGTGTATGCGGCATGATGCTGGGCCAACTGTCAAGCTTCAAACTTGCCTGATTCCTGGGCTAGAAACAAGCCATCAACATGCCTTGATGTCATGTTTGTTGAACTGCTGTGTTCAGGAACATGGGCGTGCCAGCCAGCCTTGACGAGCTGTTTGCGACAGATGACCCGGACCCCAGGGGGCGGCTGCGCTCGCTGATGGCGCAGGAAGAGCGGCGCAGGGCAGCACGCAGGATGGGCGGCAGCGGCTCAGGCTACCCACAGCAGCAACGCTACGGCTCGCAACCCACTGCGGCAGCATGAGCAGCAGATGCAGCAGCAGTGTAGATGGTGCGCAGCTTGCATTCACCTGGTGTCCAGAATCCGTCTGTCTCCGTTCTTTGGAATGCTCATGCGGCAGCAAACTCCAAGGATATGTCGTTGTTCGCTCTGTGACTTGTAGCAGACATGTAGCTGCGGAGCTGTGTAGGCAATGTATTTGAATCTTTCAGGTCAGCAGCAGATGCTGTCAATGCTGCTGCTCTCCATATGTTTGCAGAGGATATGCTGTCACAGTTCTGCTCGGAACAGCTTGTCACTGACACCAAGCTTGGCAAGCTCGGTACAGATTGGCTGTAGTTGAGGATCCAGATGCAGCCAGGCCATTTCAAAGCACTGAGCTCAGTTGATGCACGCCTTGCGTCCATTGTCTTCGAATGTAGTGCCCACTATCTAGATCTAGGGGCCTTTCGTGAAGCAGCGCTATTGTTTGCAGTTTGCTGCATGTTTTGGTGCCATGCCTTTGTGTAAGAGACATGTTGTTATGTGTCAGCAGCTAGTTTGTTGTTCTGCCAGCACGGGCGGCGGCAGCTCTGTCAGCCTGCGCCAGGCAGGCAGATCCGGTTGTAGCACTAGTGCTACACATGTCAGGTAACTTGTCACTGTGCGGGCTAGGTCTTGGGGCGAAGTCAAGCATGAAAGTTTGAAACAGACTCGAACGCATGACATCTACAATACAACTTCTGAGCGTGTGCTTGCTGTGCGTGCAGCGCGAAACTATGCGCGCCAAGATTCGCACAGCAGTTGTCTGTGCCCGTCATCGACTGAACACGTTGTTTGATACGTAACATATTTTTCTATGCCTGCTGGCTGGCCGGTTCTCCATCGTGCTGAACCAAGGTGTTAGCAGAGCAGCAGGGTGCTGCTCAGCAGGGTGCTTGCAACCGTCCCTGAGGAGGAGGAAGGGACAAAAGAGCAACAGCAGAGACATAAACAACAGGATTCTGCGTCTCATTCGGATGTGCTGACGTACGAAAGCATATCACGGCGGGTGCGGGATGACATCAAGCAAGTACTGGCGAACAGCTGGGAGCTGAGAGAGGTGTGATGGTGCAGAGCAGCAGTTGCTAGGTGCTGCACTCTACACATGCTGTTAGCAGTGCTTCTTTACTGCGGTGGAAGGGGTGCCGCTGCCAGATGATAGCCTATCATCTGTGAGAGCAGCAGGATTCGGCACATTATGCACCGCCTGCAGTGCTGCCTACCTGTGTGCACCGCAAGTGGTGGCAGGCTGTCAGACCTGCATGGCCCTGGGATTCGTCTGAGAGAAACATAAGACCCGTGCAAGGTGTGTCAGCAGAGCTGAGCCCAATTCACGCAGCATGTGCCGTGGTGCCGCTGCAACCGCAGTTGAGCCGCACCGCACCACGCACCAGCCAGGCGACACTGGAGGAGCTGGCACTCCCCAGGAAGGCCCGCATCCAGCAGCAGGTCAACCACGGCCTGCATGACGTCACAGACTTTGCCAGGTGTGCCAGCAATAGCTCGAACCAGCAGGCTACAGTGTGCAACAGCAATCACCGGGTGAAGTGGGCGCATGAGCTTCCTGTGTGTAGGCGGCCCTAGTATGCTGCATGCACGCCAACTAGCCTGCACTCTGCATCACAGCCATGCAGTAGTGGTGTCTACTCAAGCGGCCATGGAAAATGTGTGCAGTCTGATCCACGGCTAGTGCGCTGCATTTGAAACTGACCGCTCCTGGTCACGCCTGTGCATGGTGCAAGTGCTGGGCAAAACAGTTGTTACCGCACCTAAGCACGTCTGAGTTGTGACGCACACCATGCATGACAGTCATGCAACATCTGCGCTGTCATAATGGCCAGGTGGAAGGCAGCACAGCTGGCAAAGCGTCGCAAGGCAGAGCAGCTGGCCGCTCGTCAGCAGCAGCAGGCGGCAGCCGCTGAGAGGGAAGCCCTGCAGGGCTGGCACAGGCAGAAGCAGCAGGTGGGTTGAGGGACGGCTGCAGCAGCAACTGATACAAATACAATGTATGCTGCAGATCCCGTATTTCTTGAATGCTAGTGCGACTATAGCAGCTGGGTCTGGCAATAAACGCACCACCGCAGCGTGGTCTGGCAAGGTGCTGTTTAGCATTGCCAGAACTAGCTAGTCTCTATTAGTTGAGCAGTGGAGCAACCACGCAGCGGGTGCTGCACGGCTGATGGCAGTCTTATCTGACAAATACTGCATTTGCACGTGTGCTCATGCCTGCAGCTTGGGCAGCAGCTGCACAGGGTGCACCAGCAGCAGCTGATGCAGCAGAGGGAGGCTGCCAGGCGCAGCGCAGCAGCAGCCACGCAGCAGGCCAAGGCTGACCTGCAGGTGCTTAAAGAGCAGCGGGAGCGGCGGCGGCTGCATGCAGCAGAGCTGAAGGACCGGCTGGCCACAAGGCGCATGCATGGACACGCACCTGCAGTGACATACGGCACGTATGTGCCTGGCACACAGCAGGCATGCACAGCCTCTGGCAGGCTTATTGCATGCAACATGCGCATGTGCTGCAGCACTTATACCAGTATTGCTTGGTGGCTGCTTGGTTTATGTGTGGTTGCTAGGCAATGGGCAGGCACAGCTGTCAACCTTTTCCGCGTTCAAGGCCCCCAGGCTGGGTTGGACCCAACTGCAGTGTGCATGCGTCCAATAGTGGGTGAAGTATACAACCTTGAGCTTGTTGTAACCCATGATAGGCAAGTTCGTTCATGAGCAACAAAGCAATGATCTGGGTGCATTCGACAACACATTTTCATTTCAACTTGACCGACAACGTGACGTTGTCCACATTCCAAGCTGTCACAGCTTGTGTGTGGGGCACAGCTTGCTGAGACTCACTTCTTTCAAGAAGGTTGAAACGTTTTCAGCATCATGGCCTGAGGCTCACCACGAGCTACACAGGCACACTTGCAAGTGCCACTGGGGCCCAGCACAATGTACAATGTGTACTGTGCACATGCATGTGATTGGCAGTACAAACGGCTTTCCAGGACACAGACAGGACTGCAGCAGCATAAAACCTTAATTTTGTAGTTTTAGCGTCGCACATTAGCTGGTTGAAGTATCCTGGGGGGGCTAGAGGTTGAAACGGCTCTTGGTGGGTTAGGGTTTGTGTGGTGAGCTTGCAACACCATGCCGACCCCGTTTAGGCTCGAGAGACTGTAAACTCATTTTGTGACTTTCATGTCGTTTGAGAGATCAACAGTTTAGGTTCGGTCCGTTTGCAAGTGCTGTACTGTACAGCTCAGTCTGTGCTGGCATCGTTGTGCTGCATGGAACAGCTATCGCAACTAGAAGTTGTGCAAATCGGGGCGGCTTCGCTGACAGATTTGCCGAACCATGTCCTGCTCAACGTCTTGTCTCAACTTGACCTGCCCAGCCTATGTAGCTGCAGCCGCAGCTGCACGCTGCTCAGCAAAATGGCAGCACACCCCAGCTTGCCTATTTGGCAGAGCTTCAAGCATGATGGCTGGGTGCTCTGGGATGTACGTTGTACGCTTGCACGCATCCTGCGATTGCCGCCTCAGGTGGGCAAGCAGAAGTATGGCAACCTCTAGTACAGTTGTGCTGCATCGCAGTTGGTTACGGCGCTCATGCATATCAGCCAGCTGGCTGCTGGATTCTGCGAGCCGCCCTAACATCACCATGAGGTGCTCATCTCCTGCTTTGCTAGGCCTGCTGCACTCCACGTCACTGGTGTACTGCTGCCGTGCAGGTGTTTCAAGTGCAGCTGGATGTGAAGCGCTCGCGCAAGTTCTCAGTGACCGTGCCACTGCTCAACCTCAGGCCGCTGCTGGGTGTGACAGACACTGAGGAGCTAGCAGAGCGTGTCAGCAAAGCAGTGCAAGTGGGTTTGAGGCTGGTGCAGCTGCAGCGCAGTGAACAGCATATGCTAGTGGATGTCCAGCATAACACGGGTGCATGCACACACGGGTACACGCAGTGCGTCACGTACACACCTCATGGAGCAGCGTAGCCATGCTATGGCCACAGTTGCATGTTCGCCTTGCGTGTAGCTGCTGCTGCTGCTTTTGCTCTTGTCACTCTAGCTTGCTGATCATGTAGTCTGGCTGCTGCGCAGGATCAAGTTGCCACGCTCAAGCTGTGGCGCTTCAGCTCATGGCAGCAGCTGCCACCAGCAGCCAGCATCAGCTGCTGCAGGGCTGACAGGTCCACAGTGCGTGCCAGCCTGCGGCCTGAAGCTGTGGTGCCTCACTTGGTGCACCAGCTGCAGCAAGCAGGCTGGCCACCACCAACAGCAGCAGCAGCAGGTGTCGAAGCAGCAGCAGCAGCAGCAGGCGCAGCAGCAGGAGGGTTGGGAAGTGGCAGCAGCACCAGCTGCACACACTCACCAGCAGCAACACCAGCTGCAGAGCTTGTCAAGGCAGCAGCAGGTCGTGATTGCAGCTGTGTAACATACGCTAGTGAAGGGGGCTGCAGCCAAGGCGGCGGCAGCAGTCAGAGCAGATGCACACTGCCCAGCAGTGTACTGCTGTTCCCAGCTGGTGTCATGTCTCCTGCAGACGCTATGGAGGCTTGCCTACAGGTGAACTGCCGTAATCAGCGACCGCTGCACCTGCTTGTGGTGACTCCCTCTGACACATGTGCTCTGCTTAACATTGCCACATATACTGCAGCAGCAAGCATCATGCCGACATCATGTGCTCCTGTAGTCACCAGTGGTTGTTTGCTGCCATGGTCATGCTGCCTGCATTGCCAAGGGCAGTCCGTGCCATGGATGACAGCACCTAACACCCCGAACACCAATTTTTTTGCCACACTGCAGGTTTGCAGGAGCAGGATGCAGCTGCTGCTGATTGGGCAGCTGCCCGGCCTTGCTGAGCTGGCACAGAGCAGGAGCAGCAGCAGCAGCTTCATCCCTTGCCGCACCTCCTCGCCTGGCAGTGGCGAGCCACGGGAGCGGCTGGCAGCACTGCAGCTGGGCAGGCAGCCCTCACGCCATGTGCTGGCAGCTGCAGCTGGCAAACTGCCAGATGTTGCGACTGCAAGGTGATGACAGCTTGCAGCAAGTGATATAGTGCACAGGGTTGTGTTGTAGTGTGGGGGGAGGGGCCTCCTGCAAGCTGCAGCTAGTGCGTGTACAAACACAGCTGCCTGCAAGTGGTAATTCATGCATGTGGCGGTTGCGCTTTTGACTGCTGGCCAAGCTGGTCGTATTGTGACTTTTGCTGACATCCCTCATCGCTTGGTGTGCTGCCGCTCCTGTGTGCTGTTTCTGCATCATCCTGCAGGCAAGCTGCAGCCGCACAACTGGGTCTGGGCATGTCGCAGCAAGCAGCTGAGAGGCTGGCTCCAGCAGCAGTGCAGCTGATGTTCCTGGGTGCAGCTGCAGACCCCAGCAGTGTGACCTTCTCAGTGCCTGGCAAGCCTGGCTGGGTGCTGCTGCTGCAGCAGGCTACCAAGGTGCTGCTCAGGCTCCATACCCTGCAGCGATTGTGCATGTGCACAAGTGCAACAGCACAGCAGCAGGAGCAGGAGCAACATGATGTCTGCACAGGCACAGCGCAGCGAGTGCCACAGCAGCTGCGGCTGCTGCAGCCTCCGCCAGAGTTGTTGCAAGTGCTGTCAGCATGTCATGCCAGCATGGAAGCAGCTTGGCCGGCAGCTTCAGCAGCAGAGTTGCAGCTGTGCCTTACAGGCTTGCAGGAATTTGGACGAGTGGTCAGCAGCAGCAAAAGCAGCCCTGCCACCATGGTGAGCTGCCTGATGGCTCTGGAGGCAGCAGCATCTGAGTATGCAGCAGCCAGCGCAGAAGATGGGGCATCAGATTCAATCACACGCAGCATGGGTGGCAGGGGGGCGGGCAGCGTTGAACATGTTGAGCAGAGCAGCATGGCCAGACTCGTGCAGATAGATGGTGCTGGTAGCAGCCAGAACCAGGGCTTACCCACAAAGCGGGAGTTGGTGTGTGGTGCTATGCATGTACAGGCCCTGCGCTGCTTATCTTGGTGCCTCTGGCTGTTGGGTATTGATATGTAAGTGATCCTTTGTGCACAGCACATGTGGCTAGAGTACTCTAGCCTTGCAACCCGCCTGCTGTGTCAGGTTGTCCAGTGTTTGTCCTCACGGCACCATAGCCTGCAGAGCAGCGCCAGTGACCTCAAGATGAGCACTGCTTGTTTTGCCGGCATAATGCCGAGCTTTAGCTCACAAGTTGTGGAATGCGGTGGTTTGTGCTTGCTCACCAGTCTCAGACTACGGACTGACTGGTAGGCCTGGCGACACATTGCAGAGGACTGCGCTGCTGATGGATATTTCGGCAGCGGTGAACCTATCAGACGTGATGCGAGCGTCGCATGCATTACAGAAGGCTAGCAGCTTGAGCTGGCACACTGTTTGCTGGGACCTGAACATGTGTGACGTTGCCTGACTCTTTCAACACTGGACAGCAGCCCTGATTGCAGTTGATCGTAAAATATTGTGAGATCTTTGAAACAGCATACGACGACTTCTTTGCTTCGCACGTCATAGGCAGGATGGATAGCGAGGCGCAGCAGCCCATGGCAGGCCAGGAATCCAACCAGAAGAAGTCATTCAAGGTCGTGGGTCACCTAGTTATGGCGATGAAGCGGCTGCAGGGTAAGGACAGCACCGGGTGCAGCTCTCTCGGAAGCGGACTGTTGGGACAGCATCTGACGTGCAGCGGGCCTGCACTGCAGCTTCTCTCAATCCTACGTACAATTACGGCAAGCGTGCCTCAGATACCGACAACGTGGAGGTGGTGAGCAAGCTTGATGGGCAAGACAGCTAGCTTCTGCTCCAGGCCAACCACATCAGCACTGTTGATGCCCTGCTGCACATCAGCGTGTCTGTGCATTTCAAAACAGCATTTAAGAGTTGATGTCACCTGCCATGACCTCTTCATGGCGTGCATGCATCTGTCACGTCATCGATTGCTGTTGTGCACAGGTGGACCCTCTGAGCAACAGATTGGTTGTGCAGCCCAAGGCAGCAGCAGGCGATGCAAGAACTGCCAGCGGGAGGACAACAAGCGGCAGGACAGCAAGTGGCAGGCCAACCAGCGCAGGGCAGCACCATGGCTACAAAGGCAGCTTGCTGTTCAGGCCGCTGCCAGAGGTAGGTGCTACGCAGCAACAGCATCTGATGGTGCCAGCGAAGCTGTCCTTTGCCATGAGTGTTCAGGTAACTGTGCCATGGCTGCTGCGGACTTCCCAGATTTCTACTGTAGAGCTGATTGAAAGGTGACATCTAGTGGTCGGACAGCTCAACGAGTCCAGCTAGACAAGCGAGCTGCACACATGATCGCCTTGCTGATCCTATGCCTGTGCTGTTGCGGCTTTGACTGTTGACTTTGATTGCAGCCGGAGGGTGTCAAGAGCGGGTAGAGCGCCGGATACGGGCGGGGCGAAGATTGAACTCCTCATGTAGCAATGCCAGTGCGCAGCGAGCTGTTGCTGTGCGGCAGGGACTGTTTGGTTTCTGTGGTGCTTGGATCAGCAGCTTGGCATGTACAGCACCTCTTAGAGAGTGCTGCCTGCAAGGCGAGTTATCAGCGTCACTGAGCAGAGCTGCAGCTGTACCAATGTTTGTTGTGCTTTCTATTTGACTGCTTTATGTTGACCAGATGAATTGCGCTGTGTTGACGAGCTGTGCATGCGCACTCAACTGTCCTACTTCTGTTGTATCCTTAGTCACCTATGCACATTTGATGCCTGATTGTGCATCGTCACAGCGACGGGCCGGTGGCATGTGCCTGGTGGTGTAGTGGCTCTGCGTCTTTGCGTGCCGCCTGGCAATTGTGATGGCAATGGTATCCATCACCTGTTGTGGCCAACGTGTACCACTCATGGCAGTGCAGCCCAAGGTACAAGCGCAACAAGCAGCAGCTGTGGTCTGGTTTATGCTGATGCATGAATGCACCAACGGTAGTACACCAGACCACAGCTGCTGCTGGTGTTGATATCACGAAATGGATTACGGGTTTGAGCTTCTCAGCCAAACCTTCTAGTGGTGTGTGTAGTTTTGTAGCGCGTGCGTCGTGGTGCTGACATCATGATTGCCGCGTGTGGGCGCTAATGTAGATGCCACGATAGGTGTGAATGTGCGCACATATGTGGCTGCATGGTGTGCGCGTGTGCAATGACTGTTTCGCCAGTGCCCTACTAGTGTGCCCTGAGTTGTGCCACGATATCAACATGCACACGTTGCGCACGTCACGTGTGCAGCAGCCACTGACGTTAACAATCACATTGCACTTTTGGAAAGACAGATCTACCTGTGATCATAGCTTGTGGTGTGCCTGGGAGGGGTGTTTTTATTGTAAAAGTAATAGCATGATTGTGAAGTGAACGATTTTTAGGATCCTGTTGTTGCCTTGTGGACAGAACCTGCTCAGGATTATATGTTGGTAAGGAACTCTGGGCAGATGGCGCTGTAACGAGCATGCCTATCTATCAAGGAGTATCAAGGAGCATGTCATGTCTACCGTACTACGGTCAGCGGCGCTGATGTGACTCCTCTAACGATTGAAGTAAAACCAGATCAGGCTGTAATGCAATACAGTCAAGGCCCTGCAACCCTGAGGCGAGCGCAGGTCATGGTGCAAGCAGCCTGCTTGAATGGGAAACTCAACGACTCGTCATCATGATGACGGTGATGGAAGCAGCCTTGAGAATGTAAAATATTTACATCACAATTGGCTAGCATCCGATGCAGGCTGCAGCATGCCAACTGCATGCAGCCATGGCGCCACCAAGCTAGTGGCATGAACACGCCTACTGTACACTTCTTGTTGACATCATGACTGTTGGCAACAGTCAAAGACAAATAGCATAGCAGCCTGGAAGTTGGCAGCCCTGCCAGCAGTGACAGCCTACCAGGCAGTGGCACTGCTAATCAGCTGCTGCCATGCCGTTGTACTTGATCCAAAAACAGCAGATGGCTGTCGCAATCGTTGCAACCGCAGCTGCGGCTGCTGGGCTGATGCACATACCAGCATCCTGCCTGCAAGCTTGCATGGCATGTGTGCTGACAGAATGGCCATTCACAGCCTTTCTTGTTTCCCACTCTGTTCCATCACTCTCCACTGTCACCCTCCTGCAAGGAGTAATCCTGCTCAGTGCTCCTCTCTCATTCTGCACAAAAAAAGAAGCATCTGTTACTTAACTCCGTCAGGCACACAGCCTGTCCGCAGTTGCCTGTCCAGCTCACAGCAGCTTGGCCAGGTCTGTCTCCAGCTGCTTGGGGGTGGTGGTGGAGCCGTACCTGGACACAGCCAATCAGCAGCCAGGTAGCACAGGTGAGCAGCACGCCATGCCAACCAAGCAAACATCAAATGCCTCAGGCTGCGTCAACGGGAAGGCATGAGTGACGTCACATGCCATGCGTCTCTGTGATGAAGAACACAGCAGGGCACCACGACTTATCAACCAGCTGGCATCACCAGAACGGCCTGACTCCTGTCACTAGCGTGCAAATGCGGTTATAGAGCCACAGAAAACAAGCAGTTTCGTGCCCTGCCCTCACCTGCCCACCACGTTGCCCTCCTTGTCCACCAGGAACTGCAGCAGCACACCGCAACAGCAAGGTGAGTAACAGCAGCAGCAAGACAGCATCAGACACAGCAGGATGAACTCGGGTGACTGAGTGGCTGTTGCAGTTGTTCACAAATCGAGCATGAGAATGCCCATCCACCAAGCACTGACAAAGCATGACCATTCGCAACATGATGTCTTAGCCGCTGCATCACTGCCTTATGATGACAGCACCTTGCGGCAACGCCACAGCTGCTGCAGCATGTCTGACCAACTGCATTGCAGTCATGCAGCCACAAACGGCAACATCCCGCGTTCTAGTAGCTGCTATGCAAACATTTAGCTGCTGTACAAGCTGCTCACCTTAGAGAAGTTCCACTTGATGTCCGAGTTGAGGAAGCCACCCTTCTCAGACTTCAGCCTGCAGGACAGATATCACCGCAAATCTTGATATGGGCATGTCTGCTACCTGTGCATTTGCACTGCATACGTGAAATGTCGCTGAAACACCTTTCGCATAATAATGTCTTATAGGAGCCACATGTGTAAAGTGAAGCGACGGGTGCACGGCAGAAGGCGGTTTGCCCTTGCAATTGCTGGCTGCCACTATCTCAGAGCAAATGTCACAGCTGCAGCTCACCACTTGAAGAGGGGGTCAGCACCGCCACCGTTCACGTCTACCTTGCCCATCAGGGGGAAGGTCACACCATAGCTCTTTTTGGCAAATGACTTGATGTCGCTGTTGCTGCCTGGCTCCTGCTGGCCAAACTGGTTGCACTGCAGTCAAGGAAATGTGCAGAAAAAAAATCGCAACGCCGCCGTTTTGCTGGCACGATATTCATAACGCCGTGGCACATAGTAGAATGCAGACGCAGGCCATGCATGAAGGCAATCACCACAGCAATGCAGAGGGTGTCAGAAGCAGCCGCGCCCACCGACAAAACACCAAGCTGTGCAGCCATTGCTGCCTGCTCCGTATGCAGAGGGACCATTGCGAGCTGCGCACACCGCTGGCAGCGGCACTGACTGGCCAAGCTGTGGCACTGACTGGCCAAGCTGTGGCACTGACTGGCCAAGCTGTGGCACTGACTGGCCAAGCTGTGGCACTGACTGGCCAAGCTGTGGCACTGACTGGCCAAGCTGTGGCACTGACTGGCCAAGCTGTGGCACTCACGGGGAAGCCTAGCACCACCAGGCCCTTGCTGCTGTACTTCTGGTACAGCTCCTGCAGCTCAGCGTACTGGGGGGTGAAGCCGCATGCGCTGGCCAGGTTGACCACCAGCACTACCTTGCCCTTGTACTTGTCCATGCTGGTTGGGCGGCCATCAATGTCCTGCAGGCAACCAATAAAGCATTGCAGGACAGATGAGCACTGTGTGGTGCAGCTGTTCACGACCACATCCAAGTGCATCACAGTACATGTTGAGCTGCATGGCTGCTGTTCCTGTTACAGCATCTTGAGTGCTATAGCTGTATACTGTCAGGTGCCCAGAACATCACATTCAGGCAGCGCTGGTGATACATGGCCAACCTGACATGCAGCATAACCACCACACCAGGCACGTACCTGGACCTTGAAGGAGTAGAACTCGCTCGCAGTGGCAGCAGAACCACTCTTGGATCCGAAGAAAGCCCTGACCTCCACTGAGCGCGTACGCTGGCTCAGTGCAGCCCTGGGACCGCACGCCCTCATTGTACTGGCGCGAAGAGAAGCCTGCATTGTGTTCACGTTGATTGGAAAGCGTGCTGTTCAAGTGGATTAATGGTGGAAAGCAAGTTGCCACGTCCAGCAGCTACGTCTCGGAATATATACCCCGGTGGTAGAAGTTGGTGGACGTCGACCCTGACCACAGGATAGACAGCATAACGCTTCACTGATCTCAGCTATTGCGTCGATGTGGTGTACATGTAGCATCAACCTGCTCTTGATCACGTTCGAATATCCTGGACAGGCAACCGTGCAGGCTCGAGCAGGGGCTGCTTGTACAGTACTTGCACTGCACTGTTTCTGCTGAACTTGATTAAGCCTTGTGGCTCATTAGTGGAGAATAGCAGCAGATACTCATCCGTGTGTTGCAGATAGATCCAAGAGGCTGCACAATGTGTTTCTTGCCAGCAGCTGTGTGGCGGGCTGTTGTGAAACGCAGCAGCAGTCTAGCAGTCAAACATGCAGACACACCCTTCATCAACAGCAACGCTTACCAGTGGTGCGGACAGTTGCGTGTGCATGAGCCTGTAGGTTTTGCATGAGCAGTTTCACCAGCGACGTGCAAAGGGGGGAGTTTATCTGCTTTACTTGCGTTCATGCGCCTTCAAGTACCGCTACATTCTTTGCACCCTGCCCCTGCATGTAAGGCTGTACATCATCATCATCATCATCATCATCATCAAATTACCAGATCAAGCCATAGCATCAAGGCTGTACATGCATGCTGTTGTGGCACAACCTTGTTTCACTGCGTCGTCCGCCTCCTCAACCTGCCCCATTGTACACCCCCTTTCCCTCACCCATTGCCAACTGCCACCACTTGTTCTGCACTGCTCTACGCTTCAGCATGACGTGCGACGAGAGAACATAGGTCAAAGAGCGGATGTTACCAACTGTAGGCACACTGGTCACCTACACGGGGAAACGCCAAACAAGTACAAAAATTGGTGTCCCTACTTTGCAGTGGTCCACTTCAATCAGATGCCATGTTATCATCGTCACCTCTGCACTGGTACCTGACATAAGAAAGCTGAAGAAGATCACTGCCTTGATTCACGCAACGTACAGCAACCGCGAGCTGACGGCTGCATCAAGAAATGTACTGCCCCCAGGCCTTGGCGGGTGCCACAACCCACCAGCATGCCAAGGGATCATGGCCAGTGCTTGACAAAAAAGAACTCACCACCACGCTCCAACAAATGCACCTGTCACAGTGCATCAACCACTACATGCTGATGGTACTATTACATACAGCTTGGCAGACTTCAAACACGCATGATATCAAGCAAAGTATTGATGCACAACTCTCATCATCACTGCCAACCATACCTCTGCGTGTCAAATGCAGACTGACACCAGTCTTGCACATCTCCAGGCACTGTCACCTGCCTGCACAACCGCACCACCCTACCCAATCCCCGCCACCCAATGCAAATGATGGTACGCTGTTATAAAGGAAGAATGAGGACACACAACCCGTATGCATGCCCAAATGCATACCCATATGCAGCGCCAGTGGTACACACTCCTGGAGGGTTCGCTGCTGGTTTTGATTTATCAGTTTTCCTCAACACGGACTGCCAAACAATGATAGATACACACGTACCCAGGCCTACGCAGCACAGTGACCCGCCATGCATACTACATTCGCCTGCCAATACACGGCTACTAATATACACGTCCTTTGAGGTGAGGACTCTCGCTGAAAGTGCTAGAACAAATCAATTGCGAGAGCCAGCAACGGCTGAAATAAGGAAGCACTGGTGGAACACATGCAACTGTTGCTGCTGTTCACATGTTCTCCTTCCTGATCTTGATCAGCCGCGGCACGGCCTTGCCATTGCCGCCACAACTCCTGCACTTTGTGTAGCCTGTGTGCGAGCACGAGTTGCAGCCCACATCACCATCAGACCAGCGCGTGCACATGCAGGCCTCATAGCCGCTGCCGCCACAAGACGGGCATGACGTGCGGGACGAACTGTCAAACTGGTCCTGCAGTTCAAACAACAGACATGAGGTAAATGATCTGTAACAGTGACGCAAGTTATGCTACCTGACATACTGCGACCTTGGCACCTCTACTGCTGTTGGACTGCTGCGTTGTTGCATGTGCCATCTGCACTCATGCCAGCCACTGAACACATAGTCCAGCCAACCAGATGGGATGCGAGACACTGACACTGCAAGACTAGCACCCTTTCTGGTCAGATGATCTGTGACCAGGCCATACGCCGACCCCACCCCCCTCTGACCGGCACGGTCAGGCTGATCCCTGTGCTGCGCACCTAGTTGAACACAGAGCAAATGCAACCACACGAGCGATCGACACCATCCCGAGGCGGTGCATTGGCAGCATGGCACCCACCCCGACACACGTCTGCGTTGCTCAAGCAACCTCTGCTCGCACCACGCCGTGCCCACCTGTTCTGCTGTGGTCTCCTGCTTGCTTAAAAGGTAGGCCCCAACAGCGATGATGCCAGTCGAGACCAGCTGGCCCACGAATGCTGTGGGCAAGGCTGCAGACTGCACTTGTCGCACTGCAGACGAGCTGCTCTGTGTGCTGCGGAGTGGCAGACGAGGCGCATGGCTGCGTAGTGCGCTGTGGCCACAGCACCCAGCCCTGCCACTCACACCTGCCTGCCGTGTGGCATGCATGGCGCTGTGGGTACTGTAGCGCTTGATGCTTGAGACAAGTAAGAAGCGCTGATCTACAAACCCAGGTAGCAGTTGAGTGGTTTCAACTCAAGGTATGTGCAAGGGCTCTTGCTCAACGCTTCTGTGCGTGAAATGTCTGTTCAAGTTGCTTCACTAACGGTGCAGAATGAAGACTGCAGCGGCTTATCAGTAGGGAAAGGTGACGCCGCAGCGGGATAGGGGTGCATATGACCTCAGCATGCCCTCAGCGGTCTGGCGCTCGAACCCCAGCCCTCGTAACAACGCAGTGCTGCATTCCTGGCGTTGGTTCGACAAGTTTTGTTAAAACTCTAAAAGATATATTGGGTGAGCCGCTAAACGGGCCCTCTCGCAAGCACTGTACAGTAACAAGTTTGAAACTGTGTGTGCGCCCCCGCAGAGTGCACGTGTAATTGTCTCAGAACAAAATGTTAACACAATGTGTTGGCTTTTGAGGTCGAGCTCGGGTATGACTGCTACATTGAAGAAAATCCGCTCGAATGGCAGACCTTGGCAGTACTGTACAGGACACCACGGGCATGGGCAGATGCAGGATGCAAAAGTTGCAGCAAGAGGAGCTATGTAGCATAACATCATCAATTTAGTTACATGGCAGAGACAGCTGCAGCACCCGAAGCCTCGGAAGCCATGCTGGCATCCAACTGTGATGGCAGTATGAGCAGCCTGGTCGAGGGCAGCATCGTGCTGACAGAGGGGCAGCACAGGACGCTGTGCGAGTCCTGCAGGATGCCGGAGTGTCTGAGACCGCCAGATGGCGCTTGGTGAGTTGATTAGCGTGCCCTGCAGCAGCCAGAGAGGGCGCAGGCGGCACCGCAACATGCTGCCGCGTGCATCTGCCAGTGCTCACTGGGCTTTTTCAGATGCAACAACACCTCGCGTTGCTCGCAGGCACGTGGAGCAGTTTGAATTGCTGGTGGAGCTGTACCATGGCAAGACCTCCATGCTGCATGAGGCGCAGCACAGGGCGAGCGGGCAGCGGGTAGCTATCAAGCAGTACAAGAAGAGCCACCTGACACCACTCAGCAAGTAAGCTGACATGAGCCAGCAGCAGCATCGCTGACAAGCAGCAGCCATGGCTGCCTGCAGCTGCAGCATCTTGACACGCACCGGCAGCTGCACAAGCAACACGCTGCAATAGCCTACGTTCGGTCATGGCTGAACCTGTGCTCAGCAGTGCTAGCACAATGGTAAGCTCTGCCTGTTTCAGCATGTCATGCCTGCTGCACCTGCCACCTGCCATCCTGCAGGTTCCAGATTGAGCGTGAGGTGCGCATCCACATCGCGCTGAACCACCCACACATCATTCAGCTGCTGGCAGCTTTTGAGGACCCAGAGCATGTGTACCTTGTGCAGGTGAGGCACAGGCAGCAAAATGGCAGTCCTGCAAGCAGCCGGATAGAGCATTACATGCTATAGAGCACAGCCAGCAGTGCTCAGTGGTATTTTGCAGCAGGGAGCACCCACGTATGCCTAGTCGCAGTTACTGCAAGGGTGCTGAGACCAGAGCAATGCGCATGTTGAGCGGAGGTGCTGGCCTCTCCCTCCAAGCCGCCATGCTGAGCTGCTGGCAATCACTGCTTGCAGGAGTTTGCCCCTGGCGGTGACCTCTTTGAGGCGCTCAAGCACCAGGCGTCCATGATGTACGGGGAGTTGGAGGCAGTCGGCCGCTTCCTGCAGCCATGCCTGCAGGCCCTGGCGTACCTGCATGACAGGGTGAGCGGCAGCTGCAGCTACAGCAACCGCAGGAGCACGATCTGTCAGCAGCAGGAGACAGCATGCACGGCATAATCTCAGCAGCAATGATATGCATCTTCTGCTGTTCCGGATTGGGCGGGAGGTGTTGCACATGAGCAGGTGAAGTGATTTACTCTGTTACGGAATAACTGTTGTGCATGCTTCCCTCTGATGTCTGCTGCTGGCTGCTGTCACTGCTGCATCTGGTCAGGGCGTCGTTCATCGCGACTTAAAGCCTGAGAACGTGCTGCTGGGTGCTGGCGGTGCCCTCAAGCTGGCAGACTTTGGGCTGGCCATCGACACACACCAGGAGCGGCCGGTCACTCGAGCAGGCACACTGGATTACATGGCGCCAGAGGTAGGGTGCCAGCACAAGCATAGGATTGCGGTGCTCTGGTCACTAGCCTGCTGGCGTGGTTGAGTTGTACTGTAGCAGCCGATGACTGCAGGATGAAAGATGTTGCAGTTGCCTACGTGCAGGAGCTGAGCAGATGCTTTCCAATGCGTGGCTGCCATCAATGCTCACCTCTGCATTGCTTCTGCTGTTATTGCAGGTGCTCGTCTGCCCTGACAAGAAGCGGCCAGATGAGAACAAGGACAAGGCATCACTTGGCTATGATGAGCAGGTGTGCAGGCACAGCCAGGGCCATCTGTGACCCGCAGGTGTGCGGATGCAGATGGGATGAAGTAGCAATGCCACATACATGCTCACTGTTGCCAGTGTGAGATTGTCAGGCATAGCTTACATACATGCAGGAGCGGCTGACCAGGTAGCAACCTCAGTTATGCCTCCTGTGATCCCCTGCTGCCTCAGGTTGATGCCTGGGCTGCCGGGTGCCTTGCTGCTGAGCTGATCACTGGCGCGCCGCCGTTTGAATCTGAAAGCCGCTCTGCAACATACCAGCTGATCATGTACAGAGAAGCACGCCTGCCCAGCCGCCTTAGCCAAGCAGCACGCAGCTTCATATCAATAGCACTAGTCAAGGTGGGTGGCTGTGCTGCAACACCAGTACCTGTGCAAGAGGCTCTCTGGTTGTGCTCTGCGCTGTCATGTTTCAACGTTCAGTCATGTCCAGCAGGTTTCTGTGGGCCTGAACATGCCCTTGTAGCTGTGTAGTGGCAGAGACCCCTGATTGCAGAGCTTACACAGCCTATGTTTCCTGCTACTGCATACTCTGCAGGATCCTTGGCAGCGAGCAACGATCCACCAGCTGTTGCAGCATGAGTGGATCAGCAGCAGCTTGCAGGAGTACCAGCAGTCAGCATCCACTGCAGCAGCAGCAGCAATGACAGAAGAAACAAGACAGGAAACAACATGCCCACTGCAGCCGCCTGCTGCAGCTGTTGAGTCCGTGCCCGCACCAGCACAGCAAAGCGAGGTCATGCTGCAGCCCTGCACCAGCTGCAGCAGCGACGGTACCGCACTGCAGCAGCCTGCCACAGCCACATACAGTGCCAACGGCAGCAGTTGCAGCAGCAGCACAGCGCATGCTGCATGCAACTGCAACCCAAGATGTCAGGTGGACAGCTGCATGAAACCCGCTGCAGCGGCAGTGGTACCAGATTCTAGGGTGGCGGTCACCAGCCGCATAAGGTTGGCACCACTTGCAGCGCCTGTCAGCTGCAGCAGCAGTGGTGAATGTGACGCTGCAGAAACAGTTGCTGTTGCTAATGCAGCTGTCACCACAGCAGCGGCTGATGGCTCCGTGACAGCTGCTGCCGTAAGCAGCAGCAGTGATGCAGGGTGCATAGACTATGCAGCAGCAGCACAGAACGGGCATTCTAGCAGCAGCAGTTGCACTGCATTCGCTGCTTCGGCCGTGTGTAGTGTATGTGAGGGAGCAGCATCGGGCAGCAAACCAGGTTCCATGACTGCAGCAAAGGACTTCCTGTCAACCAAGACGCCTGCAGCTGTGCACAGGGCAACAACAGAAGCAGGAGGAGGACTTGAGGTGGCTGTGGCAGCAGCAGCTGCTGTCGTTGCAACTAACAGCATAGTTGGCAGTGCAGCAATTAGTGCAGCAAGCGGCGCGTGCACACTTGTGTCACACAGTGCTGCTGTTGTAGCTGTTGCTGCTGAAGAGACTGTGGCAGCTGCAGCAACAACACCTCCAGCTGCTGCCGAGGAACCAGCAGAAGCAGAAGCAGCAGCAGCGGCCGCAGCGGATGACCGGGCCGCGGCAACAAAGAAGGCCCGGCTGGCACGCGCCAGCAGCCACCATGGGCACAGGCTGCACAAGATCTTCTACCCGCACGACAAGCACAGGCGCTCCAGCTTCTGCAATGCGCAGTGGGATGACTTCATTGACACCTCAGCCCACAGCTTCAGCAGTAGCAGCGCTGCAGCCGCAGCCGTGGGTGATGCAGCAGCACAACCAGGCAAGTGTGGCGATGACTCTGTTGCAGCTGCCAGCGGTGAAGAAGCTGGCGCTGCTTGCAGCGCTGCTGCCGGTGGTGGCCTGTTGGGGCTCGTGCATGCTGGCAGCATCAGAAGCAGCATGGTGTCGTCTGGAAGCTTCAGCCAAACGCAGCAAAGCTTGCTGCGGCGGACGTCAGCCACCGCTGCAGCATTGGCAGCAGATAGTGGAGGCCTTGCAAGCAGAAACCCACGCAGCTTCAGCATGAGCGGTGCCGGTGCAGCACTGGCACAGCAGGCAGTGCTAGCAGCTCTATCGGATGCAAATCAGCAGGTGCCAGCTGCCGTGCTATCGACAGCTGCCTCGGGTTCGCTGCATCTGCTGGCAGCAACAGACCTAGAGGACATGATTGCCCTGGGTCCCACTCCTAGCAATTCGCTGTGCAGCCTGGGCCTGGTGATGCCTGCTGCAGACGCAGCAGGGGTGACAGGACGCAGCTGCAGCTTCAGCGGTGTTTGCAGCAGCATTCACAGGCTGCCATCAGCAGCAGCAGCAGCAGCCTACAGCTTACAAGGCGGTGGGGTGGCAGATGGGTGCGGGGGTGAGCAAGCTGCTGGCAGGGTGCTGACCACGCTCACTGGAAGCAACCTTGATGACTTTATTGCCACAGCAGCAACGCCAGGGGGGCGTGTTAGCCTGCTGCATGTCAGCAGGACCAGCTCTATGGCAGCGCCAGCAGGGCGCTGCAGTGCATCAATGCCTGCATCACCAGGCGGCAGCAGCAATGCAGCTGTGGCAGGCAGCAGCAGCAGCCTGGTAGTGACAATGAGCAGTCCCAGATCTAGTGCTGTAGTGTGCCCACCCAGTGCGCCAAGTAGCGGCAGGCGCACCCCTGTGTCTAGCATAATCAGCCATTCAGCAGCACCTGTAGCAGCAGATGCTGCTGCAAAGCCAGCTGGGCTGGGTGCAAAGTTGGCAGCGCGCCTGAGCTGCTTGCTGCCAGGTGATGGCGGATCAGGCCTGCAGCATGCAGCCGCCTCCTTGCCCGCTGACTTCCAGCGGGAGGGCTGCAGCACACCCTCAGGCAGCCGGAAAGTTGTGTGGGCTGATGAGGCAGCAGCAGAGCCTGCCAGCAGAGGGGCTGGCAGCAGGCCAGCGTCTGGTTGTGGCAGTGCCAGTGCCGGCTGCACTGCTGGTTGCAGAGCTGCAGAGGGTGCCGGCCTACAAGCAGGGCATGGCAGTGAGCAGCATGACTGGGGTGCTTTGCAGCGCTGCAGCAGCCAGCCGGCTCTGGCAAAGTCCATGCAGCCAGCAGTGAAGCAGCAGGCAGCAGGTGCTGCTGTGGGCTCTCAGTTCTACATGCCGCCAAGTGGCGTGCTGTCCGGTGAAGCACTTTGCTGCCCCGGAGGTGTGCGAGCAAGCAAGGCAGCCCTTGCGGCAGGAGTGCTGCGGCACCGCAGCGCGAGTTGCTCCCCTTGTGATCTGCGAGCAGCTGCAGCAGGCACCATGGGGCAGCTGCCCCAGCAGCAGCAGAGTAGCAGGGGTTGCAGCCGCCCAGCTGCAGGCTATGTGGGTCGGCGCTCCAGCAGCAGCAGCGGGGCCTCACCGGTGTTTGAAGCCGCCGTGCCGTTTGGTGTTGTAAGCGGCGGGTTGCTGAGGCGAGGCGGTGCAGCATCGCTCAGCATGACAAACCTGGCTATGGCAGGTGTTGGCGGAGCTGCCTCGCAAAAGGCGTGTGATTCAGATGCGGAAGATGAGATTGTGACACGGCAGCATGCCAGATCGTTCACTGCTGGCACATCTGCGTTGCCAGCGCTTGGCAGCCGCAAGCACGGAGCAGCTTTGACACCAACTATGGTTGCTGGCAATGTGCTGCACCGCAGTCTCGGAGTTTGACAGGTGTAGTCAGCATCAACGCATCCTCAATCAAGCCATAGCATGACTGCCATGACAGGTGTAGTCGCTTTTGGCACTGTTTGACGCGGCAGCTGGGTTGCTATACTGTGCCGCTATGGCTTGGCAGCCAGTTGTACACCCTAGTGTCAGCGTTCTGGCTGCAGCATCGTGCTTGCACAAATTCAATGCCAGGTGTGAATGAGCGTGTCGAAACATTTGAGCGAGAGCCATACCTTGATCCCACCCCAGATGCTTCTATTGCCAGAGCACGTTGTGCTGCTGCCAAAGTTTCCACAGCTGGCGGCAGAAATGCACACAGGGGCTTGCTGATCAGCCAGCCCATATTGACAGTAATCTGGGACTTGTGTTGCAGATCCTCACAGCTATACAACATAAAGGTTGTCCTTGTTGCTTTATGAATACAGCAGGTGCGTGGGCTGCGGACGCGATCACCTCACCAGCTCTGTATTTTTGATGTGCCTGCTGGCTGTTGCCTGCAGTTTGTGTTAGCAGAGCAGCACTGCACTGTTACCACTGCCAGGCTTGCAAACGGTGCAACCATCTGGGTCGTGCTGACAGTGCCAGCGCTGGTTTGCAAATAGTGACTGGGTTCTTCTGGTATTCTTCTGGGTTCTTCTGCATCTGTGTGTACGGACCGCAATCATGGCAGTGCACCTGGCACCTGAATGCAGCCTGCATGCTTGTTGTAGCTCAGCCCGAGGCAGTACAACAGGTGCAGCCTCAAACCTGTGCTGATCGCTTGACAAAGTAGACGTTACAGCACAGCGTGCTGAATGTCCACAGCTAGATATGTGGATCTAGCTACAAGAGCACAGCAGTCCGGAATATGGCATGACGCACACACGTGCGCATGACCAATTTGGACTCACACGTAACAATCATCATCATCATGTTACCCATTAAGCCATAGCATCAACGCCATCGGCCCCGCGCCCCTCAGGAGCGGAAGAAAGAGGGAGCACTGCTCCATTGTGTTTGCAATTATTACGCACATCCCAAGCTTGGACAAGATACTCAGCAATGCTCCTAGATATCACTCGGCACACCCCCCCTACTACCCCAAATATCATCAGAAACAAAACGCAACAACTTAGTGGATGCATCAGTCAACGACAACACATTGCGCAATTTTTCAGCGCCGCCAGCAACATCACGCAAAACACACCGAATTTCATCAAGCATAGTATCCCTCTGAGCAGAAGTAGCGGGACAATCAAACATCAGATGTGACAAAGACTCAACACCCTGACCACAAGCAGGACATGCTGTGTTAGAATCAGCTCTGCTGCCGCCATAACGACTGGTACGCTCATGCACACAAAGACAGCCCATTCGAACACGCATCAGCAACTCAATACCACGCGTTGGCGCACCAGAACACAAAAAGGGCCTAGCCCTTTTTAAACGCATGGCATCAGCATGTGTAGGGTGCACATGCGTGATGTAACGGCTCAAAGTAGAGTGCTGCAGTGATTCACAAACAATTTTGTCTGCATGCAGCTTCCTGACCTGACGGTTGATGTGATTCTTGCACGCATTAGCTCGATCAGCCGCCGCCTCAACATCCACACCATACTTGCAAAGCAAACCCTGCACATACTTATGCCAAGGTGTCACCGCAACAGCACCACTAGGGCGCTTCCACTCAGCTGAGAAAACCTGACGTGGCAAACGCGAATTCTGCATACGCTGGACCCTAAAGCAATACTCCATCGCCCTCTGATGAAGCCACATGTGCAATGGCTTCACAGCCCATTCAGCCAGAACAAGTGAAGTGCAAGGGCGCTCCTTGCCACAACGCATTGAGCACTTGATGATGTCAGTCTGCACTTTGTCAATCTGTTGCAGTTGCCTTGCAGTTGACGGAAACCAGACCTCACCGCCATATTCAACAATCGGGCGAACGCATGTAAGCAGAATGATACGCTTTACTTCCACGCTGATGAGCCGGCTCTTCCAAACTGGCATGAGCCCACCCTTCACACGATGCACTTTTGCCAACATCTTCTCAAAGTGCGTATTCCAGTTGCAGGCATTGTTGAACCACAGGCCAAGGTAGCAGTACTCTGATACAACAGGCACAGGCACACCATTCCAAATGATGCCAGAGTCAGCCAACTGGCTGGGCTGTCTAGCTGGTGAGACATGCATGACAGCAGGCTTCAAGCTATTCAGCTTGAACCGCCACTTACAACTGTATTCATAAACTGTTGCAGCCACAGCCTGAACCTCAGCCAGAGATCCGCACACAGCAACAAAGTCATCAGCCTGCATGGCTGCCACAACCTGACCAGCAGGTTCGTCACAAGGGCCCATAAGGGAGATGCCAGGGTGCTTTGCATGCACCTCATGCAGCAGATCATCAATGAAGTACAGGTACAGTGTGGGGGAAATAACATCGCCCTCATGCAAACCAAGGTCACATGTGAAGCTCTCAGTGACATGACCTTCGTGAGACACCCCACGGCGCGCACCCTGATACAAGTTGTAGAGTACACGGAACATCTTTCCACGCACACCCTTGTCCCACAGCTTTTGAAAGAGCCCATCAAGCCACACTGCTGGGAAAGCCTTATAGGTGTCAACAAACAGCACATAAGAATCCTTCCCCTCAGCTTTCCTCCCACCCAACATCTCACTGAGCACACTCTGGTGGTCAGCACAGCTGCGCTTGGGACGAAAGCCATTCTGGCTCTCGTGCAAAAGCGGCGTTCCTGCTGCTGTAGCAGCAGTTACACGCTGCTGCTGCTGCTGCTGCTGTTGCTGCTGACGTGCCTGCTGCTGCTGCTGTTGCGCCTGCTGCTGCTGACGTGCCTGCTGCTGCTGCTGTTGCGCCTGCTGCTGCTGACATGCCTGCTGCTGCTGCTGCTGTTGCGCCTGCTGTTGCTGCTGCTGCTGTTGCGCCTGCTGTTGCTGCTGCTGCTGCTGCTGCTGCCGTTGCTGTGTCGTGCCCTCCGCCACTGACTTGCCTTCTGCAAAGTTGATGAGGCGCTGGTTGAGAACGCTGGTGTAAAATTTGAGAGAGAGTAGTTACATGTGGGTCCAGTCACCATCTCAGATGGTATGAGCCACCCCAAAATGAGCACAATGTCAACGCGTGACGAAAGAAGATGAGCACACAATGTAGCCCATTGAGGCCATCCGTTGAGCACAGGGTCTCTCCAGATTGAGCATAAGATTATATCTGCGGTGTGTCAGTGACACACCCCAATCAGCCAACAGCATGTGCTGAAGAAGCACACCAACCAAAAGGCATGTTGTCAAGATCACACAGCCAGAGAGATAGGCAGGGCAACTAAGGCGGCATAAAGGCGGCAGCAAACCAATAATGTGACAGGATGCATGTGTAACTCGTCAAGTAACCTAAACTCATCACGGGCTAGAAGCAACAGCGTCTAAGGCGTCATCTACAGGGACATAACCCTCAGGCTGAATTGGCACACTTTGATGGTCAGGGGACAACCCCAGCAACACTGAGCGATACAACCACATCTGATAAACCACCACAGCCAAGCCCTCTTGATCCTCACAGTCCAGAATGCGCGGCACCAACTCGTTAGCATAGCGATCTACAGTACCCGCAGGATAGAACACACTAGGGCAGGCACCGCGCAAGTGGTCATATGCAGGGCATTCTAGCAGAAAGTGTTTTAGATCCTCCACATTGTCATGAGTCCCAGTCCGGGCGTGCACGCGTGTGCGCCAAACTGCTCGGCTAGCTGCAACAGGATTAGCACACGAGCACAGTCTACACAACCGCTGCTGCCTGGGCACCCGAGGGTGGGCATGTCTACCCAGCTGCACATCCAACTGTGCAGCCCCAGTGCGAAGCCGTGCAAGGCACTGCAACACCCGGAACGGCAAGCATAATTGCATGTATTGAGTTTGTGTGTTGCGGTCAAAAGCAGCATCAGCCTCCATAGGATGCACCCAGGCAGCATGTGTGCACATAGTAACATGATTGCTTGGTGCTGTTCTTGGGTCAGCATCCTCCGCACCTGCATCGGCCCACCCCTGCTTAACCAAGCGTGCAAGGGCAGCAGACACGGCTGTAGCATGCAACTCAAGCCCACATACACTTGCAGCCGTCACCCCAGGCCCACGCCATGCAGCCTGCTGTATAACACCAAGGCGTTGCATAGTGTGCAGCAGATAGTATGTCCAGCAAGTTTTGCAACCACTCAATGCTAACTCCACATCCGACACCCACGCAACCCGCGCAAGACGATCAACGGGCATGGCCCTAAGGCGTTCCCACCAGCGCGCCGCCAGCACAACCCAATGGTGCTGAACAGGCGAGCGGTGAATATCGCGCATCAGCACATCCATGCTGGAGCGTTGCCCAGCCCCAGTCATGTAGCGAAGGAATGACACATGCACCTTGTCAGCTGCAGACATGCGCCACCCTGTGCGCCTGAACAAGCCTGTATGGCACAACTCGGGGCCCCACACATGAGATGCGTATGACATAACATAAAATTTGTAAAGCACGCTAAGCAGGGTGATACCACGGTAGTTGGTGGGGTCTGTCAGGTCACCCTTCTTGGGCATGTTCACAACTGTACCTGGCACCTGGTGCACCTGCTCAAGCTGCCACATCAAATTGCAGTACTGCAGTAACATATCTGCGGCCGTGCTGCCTCCATACTTGAGTAGCTCATTGACAATGCCCTCCTCAGCCGGGTTGCCGGCCTTGCCAGTGCGTAGCCTCTGCAGGCAGTCGGAAACTTCGGCGGCAGTGATGGGCAGGTCCAGCGGGGTGGCAGGGGAGTCAGCAGAGTCTTGCAAATACTGTTGCACATTGGCTGCAACTCGGGACATGTGTGCAGCGTCAAACTGGGGGTTGGAGGAAGCAAATGCTGCATGGCTGCCAACGCGCTCATAATGACACTTGAAAGCATCAGCTTTCTCAGCTGGGGTAGATGCCACATGCCCAGATGGATGCTGCATGACGCTGTAAACTGCCTCGCTGACATGCTTAGGGCACAGACGACGCACAAGCTGCCACATGTCTTTCTCTCCAAGCAGGCTGTCATCATTCATGCGATTTGTGTATGCAGAAGTAATGGCATGCTGGCACTGCTCTTTGTACTGCTTCTCTGCTGCTTTGACCAGCTGTGTAGTAGCCTTCTGCTGTTGTTTGTAAGTAGCCCAATCTGCTACAAGCCCTGAGTTCTTGTAGCGCAGGTAAGCCTGCTTCCTGTCCTCCACAGCATCTGTGAGCTCCTGAGTCCACCATGGGAAGGACTTGCAAACCCAAACCCTCTTGTAGCCAAAACTGGTGTTGACAGCATGACGAAGTGCTGCTAGCATCTGCTCGTGCGCTTGCTGCACTGCACTAGTTGCTGTAGTTGAGCCTGCAGAAGCCTGCTGCTACAAAGTGGTGACCGTGGCTGTGTAGGCTGCACCAAGCTGCGACAGAGCATCCTGATATGCCTCAAGTTCCGCTGACTGCTCCCCATTCTGCAGCCTGAAATCCTTGGGCTGTGCGTTGAGGCGCAGCACAACCTGTTTTGCAGGGCGGCGTACCACAGGCCTGACAATGCGGGCAGACACAGGCAGGTGGTCAGTAGCACCCACAGTATGCGGCCCAACTGTGGCTGTTGGCCTGGCAGCAGCTTGGCAGGGCATGGCAATGTCAGCAGAGGCAAGGATGTAGTCAATCAAAGAGCCTCGCCTGGTGCCGCCGTGCGACCTGTCACAAGTGATGTGCTGGTGAGGGGAGGTGGGGGCTGTGCGGGCATTAAGTGAGTAGAGGTTGACAGTGTTGAGCAATGAGAGGAGCAGGCGGCCGTTGTCGTTGACGGTGCTCTCGCCATGCATACCAATACGCTCTGCTGGTCCAGATGCCCGTCCAACCCGTGCATTAAAGTCACCCATCACCAACACAGATCCCCTGCTAGACAGGTACTCCAGGTCCTCCTGCAGCGCTGAGTAAGCAGCACTCGTCACTGATGCAGACGTGCCCATATCAGGCATGTAAACCACCCCAATGAAGAGCTTGCGTGCAAACCCTTGCCCTGGCATCACAAGCCACAGCGCTTCGTCGTATTGCTGGTCAGTAAAGTCATACACTTTCACCGCGTTTGCAACAGAGGCATGCACAGCAACTGCAACACCCCCAGAAGCACGCTCCCCTGCCCGCACAAGCCTGGGCTTACTAATGTATGTGTATCCAGGGATGTGATCTGCAGGCAGCTGCTTTCCCTGCGCCTCCTTGGTCTCCACGAAGCCCATGATGTCACAGCGGGGTTCCTTAAGCAGGTGGTGAATTTCAACCAACTTCAACCCAGACTTTGGCATGTTATTTACATTAAGCACGCCACAGAGCACTCCACTGTTACCCGGCTGCACAGGTGCCCTGCTGGGGCGGTGGCGGCGCTGCTGGGATGCCCTGCTGCTGCGCTGGCTGTGCCTGCGACCGTGCTGCTGGCCTGCACCCCCGGCAGCAGGCGCTGCTGGCTGTGTGCCCCTGGGCAGCTGCTCCTCGTCATCTGACGCAGGAACAAGCTCCTCCTCCTCCTCCTCTGACGCAGGGACAAGCTCTTCATCCTCACCATCTGGTTGATGGTGGTAGGAAACATGAGCCTGAGATTATGTCCTTTTATAAATGGTTGAGCTGCATGGCCAGCATGTTCAGTACACAGAAGAAGTTGTGGCTACACTGTTTTTGCCAAGTCTTTACTCAGGTCGGCAGTCAATGTTGTTCCGAACAGCTCGGTGAGTTGCTTGCCACTGTACAGTGCCACATGTGTATCGGATACACAGGCACGCCAGCTGCCAGCAGGTGACCTGGCACAGCATCATGCAATGGCTGCTGCCTGTTCTTAAAGTGTACCATCCAATGCAGCCGGTGACTGAGCTGCACTGGTAACGGTCGCTGTTATCAGCGGCAGTACTGGTCAGACCAGTGGGTCACCCACGGTGGCAGTACTGGTCTGATCAGTGGGCCACAGTGGCCATGCCATGCATCAGGATGTTTGACAGCAACTGTCCAAACTCACGTAACATATTGGTCTTTCAATAATAGGGCTGTGGTCACCTTACTCAAAACCGAAACCGCCTGTACCTGTCCTCTGACCTGCTGGGCCACACCGCTGACCATTCTGCAACAGTAGCGGTTTTAGCTCCTGTCATACCTGCTCCTGCTGTCACGCTGGTGAAGTGTTACCGTTTGTCCCGAGCAGTCACGCTTTCCAGATTGGTATCTGCGTTCTAATCAATGCTAGTCACGCACAGGATGCAGCACCAGGGCCAGTAGGGGAGAGCTGCAGCATGGTCGGGGCACAGCAGGCAGGCCGCGCCAGGAAGGCTTCGTCTAGCAAGAACGAGCATGTAGCACAAGCACTTGAGCAGCTACCTCCAGTTGAAGGGTGTGTGCGCACCCGTTGGAAAAAGTAGACGTTGCCTGTGTGGCTGTTGACCACGGCCCTAGCTGAAGCCGTGGCTGCACGTGTTCAATGCCACAGGCCTCTTGGAGCTCCAGCTAGGCGCAGCGGCAAGACCAGTGGCAAGGGCTGGACGCCAGAGGTGAGAGACTGCCGAGGCGTGCAGGGCTGCTGAACCAGTTGGGACACTTCGCTGACAATTTAATGCACACAGGAGGATGAAATACTTCGGAGGGCTGTCGCCCTGCATGAGGGCCGCAACTGGAAAAAGATAGGTAAGCTTGAGCGCCAACGGGTAGTGCAGTTCAAATGGGCATGCGCCAGTGAGGCTTCTGAGCCGTCCTAGCTCACCTCCAAGCCACCCTTTAGCTTGCAGGAGAGGCAGGCAGCATCCGCAGTAGCACCTATTCGCACCCTCATTCACCTGTCTGCTGCTTGCTGGTGTGTAGCAACATACTTCCAGGGGCGCACAGATGTACAGTGCCTGCACAGGTGGCAGAAGGTGCTCAACCCGGAGCTGATCAAGGGCTGTTGGACCAAGGAGGTGAGCAAGGCAATGGTCCGTCAGCAGGAACTGCTGTCAGGCGAGAGCAGCTGCTGCGCCAGTCAGCTGCTGATGCCCTTGACCATGCGCTCTCCCTGTAGTGATTGGATGACAGGTGATAAATCATGTGCCACCGCATCAGCTACTGAGGCATCTGCTGTTGCGCTTGTAAGTAGCTGCTGATATGCACTGCATACTTGCTGTGCTATTGTTTGCAGGAAGACCGCCTGATCATCGATTTGGTTGCCAAGCATGGCGCCAAGAAGTGGTCCCTGATCGCCACCCAACTGCCTGGCAGGATTGGCAAGCAGTGCCGCGAAAGGTGTGATTTGGCAGGCATTTTCAGCAGCTGTTGAACCAACTCTGGCTGGCTGTTGACCTTGTACGTGTGCAGCAGCGCAACATGCCTGCAGCAGAGTATGCACGCTGCTGCATGCTCAGCGCCAAGTATAGGTACAGCGTGTGTTGTATGCTATGGCTCGAGTATGCACCACTGCTGGCCTGTCCTGCAGGTGGCACAACCACCTGAACCCAGACATCAACCGCTCAGAGTGGACGCGCGAGGAGGATGAGCAGCTGGTGGTGCTGCATGCCAAGTAAGCGGGGTAACTGTCATAATCAGCCAGTGAGCTGCGCCATCCACGCTTGCAAAAGCCGTTGTACCTGGCAGACCTGCGCAGACAGCATGTTGTGCAATCATCAAGCTGCATGCGGTGTGTGCCATTTGCTGCTCACTGGTCGTTGTGTGCTGCTGCTGCCGGCTGCAGCATTGGCAACCAGTGGGCGCAGCTGGCGCGCAACATGCCTGGCAGGACAGACAACGCCATCAAGAATCACTGGAACTCCACACTAAAGCGCAGGGTGGAGGCGGGTGACTTCGGCTACCTCTTTGGCGCAGGTGAGCAGCACGGCTGTAGTGGCCCAGCGCGCAGCTGCCAACCAGTCCGGACTGATGCGCACCTCTGTCACGTGGCTTTGGTGATGCAGAGCACGATCATCTGGCACTGCGCGCCACGCAATGCAGTGTGTTGCTGTGCAGTTTCTCGTGCTGGCCTGCTACTTTGATGTGCTGACTTGAACTCTTGGGCTGTGCATATGCTGCCGTTGTTCATGCTGTGTCCTCGCTGCAGGTGACCCCGCAGCAGCAGCGGCAGCTCCAGCCTTGGAAGCAGAACCAGCAGCGGCCAGCGATGGCAGCCAGCGCGGCAAGGCAGCAGCACGGCCGCGCCAGAAGCAGCAGCAGCGCAAGCATGCACGGCAGCGGCAGGATGACAGCGATGATGAGCAGTACGGCTATGGTCATGATGCAGCTGATGACAAGGATGATGGTGCAGCATATGATGACTTAGACTGGCAGCAGCCTGGAGCAGGCAGGGCGCAGCAAGGCAAGAAGCGCCGGCGGCAGCAGCAGCAGCAGCAGGCATACCCGCCTGATGGTTTGGAAGGCGAGCAGTACAGTTACGGCTATGTTGATGGCTATCAGCAGCAGCAGGATCTAGGGTATGAGGCAGCAGCAGGAGCTGTTGACGGCATGGCTGGCCAGTTTAGCCCTGCTGCTGCTGGCATGCCGAAGCGCAGCCGCTACTCGCTGCCGGGCACCAGCTTCCAGCAGCAACAACAACACAGCGGCGAGCAGCACAGCTTGGGCGCGTGGGGCCTGGATCCAGCTGGTGGGCAGCAGCAGCAGCATAGCGGCCTTAGTGCGCTGCAGGGCCTTGGCAGCGCTGCTGCTGGAGCTGCCGGCAATGCGCATGGCAACTCTGTGCCGCCTCTGTTCCTCAAGTCACCTGACAGGACTGTGGGCAGCATGCTTGGACAGAGTCCGCGCCTACTGGCGTGCTACAGCAGTAGCAGCAATGGCCGCCGCAGTGGTCGAAGTCCTGCATCTGGCCGGCATGTGGCCACCGCAGCAGCTGCTGCAGCGGCAGCAACAGCAGCGATGCCAGTGGACGTAGAGGAAGAAGCTGATGACGCTGAGGCGCTGGCAGCAGAAGCGCTTGCCAGCCTGGACACCAGCCGCAGCCCCTCGCTGCCATTCACTGGCTCCACTGCCAAGCGGCGCACATGGCGACCAAGTGCGGCAGCTGCAGCAGCAGGCTTGCCGATGCGGCAGCCGCACCTGAGTGGTCTTTGCTCTGAGGGAGAGGAGGAGGCAACTGGCGGGCTTCGGCCGATACATGAATGGCATGAGCACGATCATGAGCAGCAGCAGCATGCTGGAGCAGCTGGTTGGACAGGTAGAGGTCGCATGGGCCGGCAGCAGCAGCAGCACGGGCTTGACACTGCTGCTGGTGAACTAGATGAGCAGCAGCCGTACTACGAGCAGCAACGGCAGCAGCAGCAGCTGTATTGGCAGCAGCAGCAGCAGCACGGCTGGGGTGAGGCAGAGCCATCGGGTGGTGCATCAGCGCGGGGGAATGCCAGGCAGCCACGGCATGTGGCGCAGGGTGACAGCAGTGGCAGCGGTCACAGTGGCAGGCATATGGGTGGTGGCCAGTGGCAGCAGCTGCAGACAGCAGAGCAAGAGCACGGCAGTGCAAGGGGCAGTCCGCGTAAGCGTAGCTTGTTTGGAAGGCCAGAGGCTGCAGGGGCGGCTGGTGGGAGTGAGCCTAGTGCAGGCTTAGCAGCAGCTGGAAGTGATAGCAGCACGCATGATCAAGTGCAGCGCATTACGGCCTACGCGGCTGCAGCAGCTGCTGCAGCTGTGGCAGCGGCAGCAGCAGCAGTGCACTCTGGCAGTGGTGCGGATAAGCAACAGCAGCATACCTTGGCAGTCGAGGAGATAGCTGCAACCGCTGCAGCAGCAGCTGCAGCTGCTGCCACTGCAGATGGTGCGAAGCACCGGCTAGCACGCACCTCAAGCAGCAACGACTGCCGACAGCAGCAGCAGCAGAACAGCAGCATTTCAGCAATGCACCGTGCACTGGCCAGCATGTTTCTGCCAGCGGCAGCTGTGAGCTCAGCTGGGCCTGCCAGCGGAGCCAAAGGAGATGACGAGCAGCAGGAGGGTGCTGCACATCTGATTGATGACGCAGCCAGCCCAGCATTGGCAGCAGCAGCAGGTAGCAAGGCTGCCAGCAGACCTGCACTGGCTGCCCAGCAGGAGGTGCAGCAGCAGCAGGAGCAGCAGTTGCTTGACAGCAGTGTGCTTGGAGAGAAGGCAATGCTAGGCCACAGCGGCTCAGCTGGCCGCAGCTTGGAGCAGCTCTTGGCCAGGCCTGCAGGAGCAGTGGATAGCAAGGAAGCGCAGCAGCAACAGCAGCAGAGACGGCGGCTGCCTCACACTGACAGCTTGCTGCAGCAGCTGTTGCAGCGCAGCGGTGCTGACCTGGGCATGGCGCAGTCGCTCAGCACTCCTGAGTCGCTAGGAGGCTTGTTCAGCGCAGCTGGCGTTGCCGCGCTAGGCAGTGGCAGTGGCACAGGCCGTAGTAGTGATGGCAGCGCCGGTGGTAGCTCAGCTGCTGCTGCTGCAGCAGCAGGTGCTGGGGGTGGCAGCAGCTTCATGCAGAAACTATGTGGCAGCAGCAGGCGGCAGCTGCTGTCGTCAGACGGCACAGCAGCTGCTGGTGCACCCAGTGCAAACGCAGCTGGCGGTGTCAGTAGTATTGTGGGCGGTGCAGCTGGCTCGTCAGGATGCAGCGGCCTGGACCCGCAGGACGCATCACCTGGCGACTTGCTGCGCATGTCTCCTCAGCAAACTGCAGCAGCAGCCGCAGGTGCTGGTGCCGCTGCGGATGCTGGTGCGGAGGACGCTGCTGCTGCTGATGCAGTAGGTGGGTTTGGGAGTCCAGCTGAGGGTGTGCTGTTTGCAGAACGCAGCACTGGTCAGGCTGGCGCACAGCAGCGGCTGGGTGGTTCAGGGCAGCAGCGAGGCAATGGCTTGATGCCGTTCTCTCCTGGGGAGCTCGGCAGCAGCCAGCATGTGATGAGCTTCCACACTCCGTATCCGCTGCTGTACCGCCAGATCAACAGCCAGGATCCGCCGCAGCATGCTGCGTCACCGCCGCTGCCAGCACCTGCACCTGCAGCAGCAGCAGCTGGCAAGCCCGCAGCAGCCTGTACAGCACCTGGCACGCAGGCAGTGGGCAGGGCGACAACAGCGACAGCGGCAGCAGCAGCTGTAGGTTCAGATGAGCGAGCCATTCCAGCAGGCAGCGGTGCTGAGACATGCACCAAGGAAGTGAAGCCAGCTGCAGCGGCTGCAGCTGGGGCCAGCAGCAATGGGCATGGTGCTCCCAGCTTGTTAGATGTGCAGCTACTCCGGCAGCTGCAGGCGCAGCCACAGCCTGCCAGCAGCTGTGGTGCAGCAGCAGGAGCTGCGGCAAGTGCAGCTCCAGCAGGGATGGAGGGTGTGCCAGATTTGAATGCACTGCTGAGGCTGGTGACGAGCACGGGGGCCCCTTTGTATCAGATGGCTGCACAGGTAGGCGCGAGTGTGAGCAGCAGAGCAATCAGCAGTGCGTGATGCTCGGCTTTGGACTGACCCAATGCCTTGCAGCCTTATTGATGCTCTGCAAGCAATAGTTTGTGGCCAAGCAGCTTTGTCAGCAGGTGTGCTTGGCACATACGCTGCAAATGTACTCGAACTGGATCCCTGCAACTGACCTTTGCCTGTGTCGTGTGGTTGCATTCGCTGCATGTCTGTAGGTGCTGCAGAACACAAGGAGCCCACCACCGCAGTGAGCCCTCTGGATTGCTCAGCGCTGCACAAGCTCTAGGAGGCATGGCTGCAGCCAGGGGCGATCGCATTCAGGCACAGAGGTCCTGCCATTGCATTGCACCTCTGATTTAGTTGCACACGATTCTTAGCGTCTTTGAGTTATGTTGGCCCATTGCAAGTCATGGTGTAGGCTGTGCTTGCGCAGTGCATTGTTCACCTCACATTCGGCTAGGTTGCTTGCCAAGCCGTGATGGGTCAGAGGGCTGCTCAGCTCGCTTGCTGGCATTTGGCTGGGCTTGGGTTGGTTTGGGGAAGCAGGGACAGTGAACATTGCAGAGATGGTGGGATTCTTGGATGCTTGTTCCATTGACATCGATGCACACTCATGAGTCTGCATAACGGTAAAGCCCCGAGCAGTGCTGTGCACAGCTGTTGTCGGTGGCACGCCATGCGACGGCAGAGTAGCGTCGCGTCAGTACTGCACTATCTTACCGCTGCTTGTGTTTGGTGCAGCGGATTTTCGCACTTGCTTTGTAGACAGTTGCAGGAAGCACACCGTGTGGCTCTTCCGCCGTGACCAAGCATTGCAGTGTATGGTCACCACAGTACTCAAGTAGTACATGGGCTGTCATCCGGCATATGTGCACTACTGCACATACATGGGCCGGCTGTCTGCTAGAGTGCTGGCTGTCACATGCATGATGGGCTGCAACTGGTTACACTGTGCTTGTAGACACAAATGGTCAGGCTAGGGCCATGGCACGTGTGTCCTGAGGGTGTTGCATTGCTTGGCAACATCAATGCGACAGGGTATTGCTGATGACGAGTGTACAAATGTTTCAAGGAGCTGTAAAGTGCACTTGATCGTGCTTGCGCGTGTCGTGTGGGTCTTGGCCACGTCCTGGAGAACAATGAGTTGTTCAATCATCACCGTCATTACCAAATCTTTCTTCTGATAGTGCTTTGCGACACCGTACCGTGATACACGTTTGAACTGTGCTCGTGGCGCTTCACCTCCCACAACGTGTTACTTGCCATAGTGGGTCTGGGCGTTGTCGTTCTTCACCAAGGGATCAGGACACAGGCTATTTTGTCTGACTGGTGAAGATCGTAAGTTTCGAGCGAGCTGGTGCCGTAGGCATACCAACAGCGTGAAAGGTTAGTCCGTCTGCAGCTGCTAGTTCGCTTGTTTACTCAGGCAACACTTCCGGTCAGTATGCATGGCGTATAACCAGAACTCAACTTGTGGATGCAGGGGGTGCAGGTGCACAGAATTGAGTACCCTGCAGGCACCACATTCAAAAAGATGGATCCCAACAGAGTCATGAACGACCTGTTTGGTCTACAGGTCAGTGACTCGGTGCAAAACAGGTGGCTTGGGTGATTCTGTCAGCTGTACTTGCTGCCGCACATGATGTAGCGGCCAAGTGCAGTGCACAGCAGCAACGTGCATGCATACGTGCTGCTAGCTACAAAGGCATGCCTGTACTGCCACCTTCACGGCGTGTAGAGCCTGTGATGTGTAGCAAACACCCAACAGTTGCATCGCTGATGACTGGTTGTATAACTATGCTGCAGTGGGCTTCCGCATCACCGGAGACGAGGAAGGAGACGAGGAAGAAACTGCTGCGGCAAGCGGCCAAGCGCAAGACAGCAGATGCAGCCAAAAACCAGCTGCAGGCGATCAAGGCGCACAGCAGCAAGCGCGTGTGCAGTGGCGAGAGGTATGGTGAGGTGGGCCTGCCACCTGGCGTGCTGCAGCGGGTGATGGCCTGCCTGGCAGCCATTGAGCCTGATGGAGTGAGGGGGCCGGCAATGGCAGCAGCCGACCTGGCCAACGCGGCACTGGTGAGCAGCAGTAGCACGCACTGCGCTGGTTGTAGACAATGCCACTCCTGTCGCAACATACAGTGGTCCAGTGCTGGGAGAGCACGTGCCTGCTTGAGCACCATGATGCGTCATGCATGTGATGTCAGTGACTCATTGTGTGTTGCTGCAGCGCACCCCTGCAAGTGAATGTTCAAGCTGCTCTCCTACATTGCGTCACATCTCCATGGTACATTTACTGCCTTGCAAGAAGCACCCATTGCGTGCGCTCGCGCTGTCGGTAAATGCAACGCGGCGCTTTGATCATCTGGCTGGCTTGACACTCTGAATACCACCCTGGGGATTGTGCTGCCCGCAGGTGAGCTGGGACTTCCACACTGCCTCAAAGCATGGCCTGGCCGTCCTGGCACAGCAGGCAGCAACGCTCACGCTGACCCGCGAGACTTGCTTCTGCAAGGCTGTCAGCGTCAAGTGCTCTGTCGAGACAGTTGACCGGCTGCCACACCTGCCGGCAGCTGGCGGCTGGAGTTGGGAGCAGTGGGCGGCGCTGCAGGACCCTCTGCAGTACAAGGTGCCGCAGCTGCAGCAGGCAGCCAAGCAGCTGAAGATCCCAGTCAGGGGCAGCAAGGCGGTTCTGGTGGTCAGCATCCTGCAAGCGTTTGGCCTGCAGGAGCCCAGCAGGGTGGACCCGCAGCTGCTGCGTGCCGTGCTGCTGGAGCGCTGCTGCCTACGCCCCTGGATGGGATGCGAGCTGCTTCACATGGTCTGGGAGGCTCTGCAGGGGTTGGGTCCCGACAAGGTTGACTGCATGTGGCCGGGGCTGGGTGAGTGGATGTTCAACTGCAGGCAGCCACGCACAACAGCAGCGGTGCGGCGTGCGGCACTGCGCAAGTATGCAGGTGTCTGCAGCAGGCAGCAGCTGCTGCGGCTGCAGTCGGAGGTGAAGCAGTTGCTGGCTGAGCGGGTGCCCGGCATTGATCGGTTTGGTGTGTGCTGACACCCTTGATCAGCAGTGAAGCCATAAACAAGCAGCAGGAATGCGTGTGATGCTTGAAGATGTCTGTTTGCTACCAGCCGTGGCCCACGCCAGTGAGGTGTGGTTGTGGGCGGCAGCTGTGAACAAGTGGAGCATAGTTAGCATGCAGGGGTGTGCAGGGGCCCAGTGCGCTGATGCACTCGGCACACATACGTGTTCTGGTTGGTGCATGCATCGATGATGATATCACGGTTGAGTGCAATGGCACGCGGCTGGTGCTGTCCTGAGTCAGCCATGTCAGCCATCACACAGAAGCTGGTGTTTCAGGGGCGGGTTTACAGCAGTGCTGGCATGTTGAGTTGCAGGATTTGCAGTGGGTGTTCATTTAGGTGTACATAATAGCCTTTTGGGTGTCTGCGGCATGTGCAGCCCTGGTAGTGGTCGTTTTGCATGCTGCACAGCTATGGATGACATCCGCACGGCCTGTCTCTGGAAGTGAGTTTGAAATTTGTGGTTGCATCGCACAGTTTGCATCAGCCTGTTGCAGCACGGATGGCAGGCAGCTGACACGTGGTTGTTGAGTACCACCTTGCAGCATACGGCAGTCGTGAGGGTGCGCACAATAGTTCCAAGATCACCTGTATCTTGCTCATACACTACATCATGATGGCATGCAAGCCGTGGCAGCTGCTAGTGGGCTTGACAGGTGGTGGTTTCGGCACGCTTCCTGGACATGGTGCCGAAGTTCACTTTTGAGACGCTCAGGTTATCAGCTTCAAGAACGTGGTTGATGCTTTCAGCAAAGACGCATTGCCATAGCCTGTACTGCTCTTGACCAGCAACAGCCAGCTGGCATGCAGCTACTGCAGCCTGCATGTACATCCAGGTGGCTTCAGCTGGTGTCGTTGGGCGCACGCCTGTTCAAGGTGAATGTGCCGATGTACTTCCGAGTTCGCGTTCGCACTTTGTTTGTTGGCTGTGCAGACAAAGCACTTGCCGGCCTGTCCTCGGGCATGCTGATGTTCGTGGTCATGCACTGCAGCTTCGTCTACTGCTGACCGAGCGCGGAGTTGAACTGATGCAAGATTCGAATAGAAACAAAAGAACAGCAACCTGCTTTGCGGACGGTGGGGTCGAGTGCGGGGCTTCGCGGATCGGAGTCAGCCACTGGTCCCATCATTCAGTGTTCGGCCACCCGCGCAGCTTCTGGGACCTGGAGTCAGCAGCCACCAGCTAGACGTGGTTACGTATACCTATACATAGCACGACCCGTTGATAATTCATTCAATAGTGATCAAGGTGCTGCACTTCCCACGTTGAGGAGAGGCCACTGCCGCAGGATCGCCAGTGCAATATTGCAGTTTACAAGCACAATGAAACGCATCGTGGCGACTTACGTGATTCTGGCTGTAGCGTGCCTAGCTGTCTCCGTTGGAGCGGCCGAAAATGGCGCGGAAGGAGAGGGCACAGCTCTGCTAGGAGGCAGCATCATTGAACTTCAAGCTGTACCATTCAAGACATCAGCCATGGTGGCTGGCGGACTGGATGGCACAGGTGGGCGGACATGAGCGCGCAAGCGTCAACAATGCACTGCCAGCAGACGAGCAAGCGATCAGCCGTCCATCGTCCTTGTAGGCATACATTCGGAACATTATCGTCATGAAGAGTCTGTTTATGGTGCCGGGACCGGGAAAGGGATGTCGCCATGCAGCAGAAGACAACATGCAGCCTGACCTGACACGCGCACACACTCTGCATGCACTCTGCATGCGCTGCCTCTCCAGCCTCAACACACCACACTGCTGCTGTTCATGTCGCTACATCACGAAACCGCAGGGTCTGGAGTAGCGGTGGCAGGGGCCAATGCAGTGAAGATCAACATGCTGTCACCAGACACGCTGGTTGCTGATCAGGAGTACCTCGCCACCTTTGCAGCTGGCACAGCAGATGCTGTTGTGCAGAAAGTGGCCAGGTGGGCAATGTCATGCTGTGTTAGCGCGGATTGCCGTGGCAGCGTGCCTGCTGCCACTCTACGGCAATAGGACACACTACCGCATGACAGCACTGCTGCTGTTGCTGATATCACGTGTATGCACAGCCTGGGGACAGCGATGCAGGCTGCAGCAGCTGTACTTAGTGCAGCAGCTGTACTTAGTGTCGCAGCTGTACACCATGCTAACTGGCATGCCGCTGGTGCTGAGGGCCTCATGCACAGCACCGGTCAACATAACGCACGCAAACTTTACGTCTGGGCCAGACATACGGCACACTTGCCTGTACTCATCTTGCTACTGCCAAGCATTGCAGCAGCCTGATGCTCAAGTGTTGCTGTGTGTTGTGCCGCTCTGCTGCAGCACCATCAAGCAGAATGGGGCCGAGGTGAAGTATGTGGCAGCTGCCAGGACGCACGCGTGGCAGGGGGTCTCGTTCAAGGTATGAACCTCGCGCACCCTCCCTGAGGGGCTGACCCTAGTGATGGCAAAAGCAGCAGTATCATGTGCAGTAGTGCAGAGATTCTGCATCAGCGCCCGTGAATCGAGACTGCCACATGCAACCGCACACAACACACTGCACAATGCATACAGCGCAAGCTTGCATTGACCAAACTCTGGCGTCTGGAGTTGTTGTTGGACACTGCCTGAAAGCATCAAGTAAGGCTGTGCTGTCTACCCTGCAAGTATCCGGCCACCATCTGAGTGTTGCTCTTGCTATGCTCAGCAGCGGCTGCTACTGCCTGCGTTGTCGCCCTGTGCAGTTCCTCGCCAAGGATGGCCCAGCTCAGCGGCAACTGCTGCAGCACCTCGCAGACACACCAGAAGTGACATCCATCGAGCCCAACCAAGTGCTGTCAGTCAAGCCCGTTGCAGGTGTAGAAATAGCAGCAGCAGCTGCAGCACCTGCAGCACCTGTGCAGTCCCTCCAAAGTGGCGTTGCAGGTGTCCAACAGCGTGTGCCGAGCTGGGGGCTTGACAGGATCGACGGCGCAATGGACGGCACGTATCACTATACGTCAAACGGCGATGGTGTGTGCGTGTACATTGTGGATAGTGGTGTCAAGAAGGGGCACAAGGAGTTTGGGGAGAGGCGGCTGATTGGTGCGTTCATCAGATACGCGACAGATGTCTTTGGGCAGACTGACGATGACCGCAACAAGCACGGCACACATGTGGTGAGTGTACGTTGCAAGAAAAAGCACCAGCAGCAGCAGCCGCAACAGCGGAATACGCCGCATACCGCACTCTTCACCAGCTGCGTCTGCTGCATTCAGCGTTGTAATCGCAGACTTGACCAGGCACTGGTGTCGCTGACTGACTGCACATACCTGCCTGCCTGCCTGCTTGTCTGCTGCTGCTTGTTGTCAGGCTGGTACCATTGCAGGCTACACCTACGGAGTGGCTAAGGCCGCCCTGGTCATCCCAGTGCGAGTGCTGGACAACAGCGGATCAGGCAGCACAGAGAGTCTTGTGGCAGGCCTCAACTACGTCATTTCCGACTCCCGTGAGCAGTGCAAGAAGAAGGTGGTCAACCTTTCGTTAGGTTTGACCACACGCGTTGCCTCGGTTGACCGCGCAGTGCAGGCAGCAAACAGGGCCGGCATCCTTGTGGTTGTAGCAGCAGGGAACGATGGGGTGGATGCGTGCACTGCATCGCCGGCTGCTACAAGAGAGGCGCTGACAGTTGGTGCGACTGGCAAGCCGACTGGCTCTGGCAGGTCTATGCGGGAGACACGCGCCACCTTTAGCAACTACGGCAGGTGCGAGCCTTAGCTTTTGAGTCATATGCTGGGCCATAGGGGGTGAAGGCTTGCATTGTGTTGCACCATAAGAGCTGGACATGTTGGTGCTGCACAACAGGCGTGGCTAGATGAGCAGCCAGGCGCTACCTTCAGCTATAACGGCAGATATGGGGTGCCCCATGATGATCAAGGCTTGCAGTAGGCCTGCTTGCATGCTGTGAATAGTGCGCCGGTACACAGGCTGTGTCACCATATGGTGTCACCGTAGTTATTGTAGCTGCCTGTGTGATGCACTACCCATGCTAGATGCAAGCAATAGGTGCTGCAATGGTTCTTGAGAGTGCTTGGCACCGCCACCGTCAACGGTTGGTGTAGCAGCAGGCTTGACCATGCCGCATGCTGGGTCAGCAGCCGGGTGCGGCTCAGGCAGCATGCAAACCTTGACATCCAATAGCCTCGGCTTCTGTATACGTATTGTGCAGAGCACCTTGACATATGACCTGCGGTGACAGCCTTTTGTGTGTCCCGCCTGGCTGTTTGTGATGTGTGCTGGTTGCAGCTGTGTGGACATCTTCGCGCCTGGGTAAGCAAGCAGCGTGCCTGCAGCAAGGCAGAATGATCTAGCTGCATCAGTCAAGTTTAGAACTTACCTGCCGTCTCTGCAGCAGCATGTAAATGTATACTTGCACTTCATCTTAGCATGCTGCATGCCTCTTCTGACAGCTGCTGATGCTGCAAAAGACCACGTTTGATTATGCTTGTGCGTCCGTGTCACGTTTTATGTTCTGCGCTGCGTCGCAGGGTTGACATCGTGTCAGCAAGCCTAGACACCGTGTGGGGCTTTGGCACCACGCTGAGTGGCACATCCATGGCAGCACCCCACGTGTCAGGTACGCTGAAACACGCCTTGCACCTGCAATCACAAAAGCTCCCAGCAGCTGCTGCATAGTCCTTGTTGCATGTACCTGTGATTGTATAGGCTCAACTGTGCTTAGCAGGCGCGGGTTTGGTCTGCAACATTCACGCTGTGTAACCTCAACATCATCATGCCTTCAGCAATTGAGCCCCATTGCTAAGGGTGCCACATGTGGCAGCAGGGTGTTGGCACTGCAGTGTACGTGACAGACCCGTGGCTGTCGTTGATCTGCACTGGCACATCCACAGCAGCCACGGGCCTGTTAGCTGCACTACCACTGCTAACACCCTGCTGCAACATGTGACACCCTCAGCAACGGGGTCGAGCACGCATGCACGGCTGTGTCAGCCACACTTCAAGTGGTCCAGCCACGGACCTTGGTGCAGGCGTTGTGGGGCAGTAGCCTACTAGCGGCTCTGTATGTTGCACATGCATGCCATGTACCACAGTGTGTCACACAGGCAGGCCGTGGTGCTTGTGACCAACCTTTGGGCCCGCAAGTGCGCATGGATTGTGAGCATGCACGCCCCACTGTGCGTCGCTATCACCTGCGCGTCGTGCATTGTGCACGCACCATAATCGCCAGGTACCTGTCTGTAACCATGCACTGTCGCTTGTTTCCAAAACGTCTGACGCACCCTGGCTGTTGCTGCTGCCTGCCTCATTCATTGATTTCACCGCAGGCCTGGCTGCACGCCTGTGGAGCAGCGGCGCCTGCAACACAGCGCGGCAGTGCATCAACCTGATGATGCAGCAGGGCCAGTCAAACACGGTCAACGAGCGCCGCGGCAGCTCCAACAAGTTTGCGTGGCTGCCGCCCCGCTCTTGAGGCTGTCACCACGCCATGGTGCTAGTGGCAGCAGCTGGCTGCCGACAGGCTGGTTGATCACAATGATCTGAAAACTGTACATGTTCAAGGCGGCTCAACGCTGAAGCAAGCTTGCAGCACACTGCGGGGCGGCTTGGTACTGGCAGAGCGCTTTGGTACAGGAAACTGTGACAGCTTTCTGCGCCAGCACAGGAGCGCTAAGCCCGGCCCAGGCTCTATTTTGGTTATCATCAGGCTCAGTGACAACTGACCCTGTCAGTTGCATGATGCAAGATACTGCTCCGGACACTTCACTGATGATCATTGTTTGTATCATATAAGCTGTATAGCACCGTGCTATGCTGTGCAGTGCACATATCAAGGCCATCTCCATGCTGCGTAAAGCATCCGATGGCGGACGTAGTCCACACATGCAGCTGCTGCAATGCAGCTGTGTACTGTGTACCGCTGGCAGCCGTGTGCAGGCTGACTCACTGAGTGGTTTTTCTTTTTGGAGTTTTGGTTGCATCTGAACTTGGTCAGACACCTTACCAAGTTGTGTTTTGATTTCAGATGCCGAGGCAGCCTCGGCGAAATTTGCTAAGGGTGCCAGCCATAACAATGCAAGCATTGGCGCTTCATCATCATCATCAAATTACCAGATCAAGCCATAGCATCAACGCCATCGGCCCCGCGTCCCCCCGGGGCGGAAGAAAGACGGAGCACCGCTCCATTATGTTTGCAACTGTTACGCACATCCCAAGCTTTCACAAGATAAGCAGCAATGCTCCTAGACACCAGTCGGCAAACCCCCTTGCTACCCCAAACATCATCAGAAACAAAACGCAACAACTTGGTCTTGTAATTGGCGCTTGTAAGATGAGGTTGAGCAGAACAGTACGTCGCAAAAAGAATCATGGCGGTTATTGTATTGCCGATGTTATACATGTTGTCGGCAGCGCCTGAAACTTCAGGAAATCGTTGATTGAGCGCCCACGTTTACCTCCTCGAGCACGCGGCAATCAGTCTGTGCAGCCACGTAAAGCACTCGCATACATGCACTGTTACCATCAATAAAGTAACAACACATGTTTGACCGCCAGCAACTTCGCCAGCGCAGCCGCTGAGGCACGGCTCGCACCAGCAACGCACACACTGACCCTTCGGTGATACCACAGGGAGCAGCAACACAGGTGAGCAGCACCAGGACAAATGCATTCCACTTTTCAAACAGGCACAAAAAACAGGCCCCCCCAAAACACGTGATTCCAACGCCATGCAGCGCATGCAGCACAGACCGGCCAGCCAGCCACGTCATGCGTGCACAACATACACACGATTACACACCGGCAGCTGCCGCACATGACATGCAGTCATCGAAACAAAATCAATGATGCATATCAGGCACAGCAGTGGGGCTGAAACAGCCAGAACAGACCCCTCCCGCCATTTCTTAGGGGCGAGGAGGGGCACCCATTTAATCAAATTGTGACGACTACAGACGTCCATGCAACATTTTAAGCACGCCATATTGCAGCAAAAAATCTCTATTTTGATACACCAATTTGGCTCAGGATTCTTTATGAAGGGCACTGAGAACCTGTACCCGTCGAAAATTCGTTGTGGATGCTGTGCATGAAGAGTTCTCCACACTCACAGTTGGGCACTGCCAACCAAGTCACAGCCGCAACAGATGCAACTGAAGCAAGCCTTGCTGAGCAACCTTAGATCACTGCAGCCTCATGCATCAGCAGCCAGCCGCGCTCGCTGCTTCGCCCGCATGCGGAAGATGTCCCGTCCCGGGCCGCCCCCCATATCCTGATCATCGCCATCCAGCTCCCGCTTCACCCCACCAACCGCCCCACCACCATGCTTATCATCCGGCATACCCAACAACGTATCTACCACCAGATTCAAATCCGGCACAGGCCCGTCTAGGTACTCCGGCTGCGGCAGCATATTCAAAAAGCCCGCCAGCAGCGGCGGCAAGCTGCTCAGCGGCCCGGCCCGCATGTCCCGCTCCCCCGGGACAGCCGGCGACCAGCCGTCCCCGTCCCGTCCCTCGTAGTGCCCGTCCCTGTCCCGTCCTGGGGCGTCCCGGTCGTCTCTGCTGTCCCGTCCCGCTGCGTCCCCTGCATCGCTGCCAGCAGCGCCGCGTCGCTGCCTTTCAAAGCCAGGTGGTGCTGGGCCCTTGCCCATAAGGTAGAGCAGGTACTGCTGCTGGCTGGGGGGGCATGCGTAGCTGTCCAGGAACTGGTAGCGCAGCAGCAGCAGCTGGATGTTACGGGACGCACCAGCACCAGGGGCACCGCTGAGCTCACCCAAGGCCTCCCTGCAGCGGCAGCAGCACAGCAGCAGGACGCATTCAGTGTTGTGACAGTGGCAGCTGTGAGCGCAGCAGTAGCAAGGCTCGAGCATGCCGTGCAGTGTAATGTGCATAACGGCTGGCATGCCAGAGCGTCGCAGCAACACACTGCAGCTGCATCAACCCATGCACCTACCAGCAGACCACCAGCAGCAAATGCACCTGATGTACACAGGCAGTCCCCTGTAGCGACAGACACCAGCCATCAGCAGCGCAGCCACCAGGCACCACCCAAGAGCACGACATGACGTTCAAGTGACATGCTGTAGCTCTAGCTGCCAACCAACCACCACCACCACACGCATCCACCTGCAACCCCGCAGAGAGGTCAACAGACCAAACAACAGACAACTTCACCACAGCACCACCCACCTTGCGCGCTTCTCCAGCCGCAGCGCTGACTGCAGGTCCCCCATTTCAAACTCAAACGCCAGGTAGCGCTCCCACAGCAGCACGCTCTTGCGGTTGGCGTCCTCAGTGAGCACGCGCTCAAACAGCGCCCGCGCATTGTCCACGTCACCAACGTCTGCACGCAGCCAGGCAGCCAGGGGCAGGCACAAAAAGACGATACGTATTCACGTACAAGTTACACCAACGTCTGCAGCCAGGCAGCCAGCCAGGCAGGCGGGTGAGCGCAGGCGGGTAGGCGCGTGAAGAATTAGTTATCACGTTTATTGTACGTGGATGCAGACTGGCAGATAGAGTATGCAGGCTGGGCGACTTTTGAGTGGCTGCTGCAACGCTGCTGCTGTTGCTGAAGCTATCCGTTGGGCAACTCAGGGCAGCTGTGCTGCTAGCTACCTTGCTGCTGCCACTCGCCACGGCTGCCAACTGCTCCCAACCCCTTGACAATTGTAGCCCTGCCACCCGCTACGCACCGCACAGGAAGTCTGCATACGCCAGGATGTACTCTGGAGTCGTGGCATACTCTGCCTTGCTGCTGCGACATGCCACTGCTGCCAACCCTTTCCGGCATCGCTATCACCAACTACGCACCGCACAGGAAGTCTGCATACGCCAGGATGTACTCTGGGGTTGTGGCATACTCTGCCACCTCCAGGCCCTTATATAGCATGTGCAGGCTGTGCAGAAGCTAAGCGGCTGCTGCTGCTGGCGATGCTGCTGCGGTTGTTGGCTGTTGTGCTACCTCAGCACTGCTACCCCTGCTAGCTGCCTTGCTGCCTCCACCTGCCGCTGCTGCCGCTTGCCAAATCTCCATGTATCCATGTCACTACCCACCACACAGGAAGTCTGCATACGCGAGGATGTACTCCGGGGTTGTGGCATACTCTGCCACCTCTAGGCCTTTTTCGAAGATCTTGCGTGCCACGTCACGCTCACGCACGTGGCGCCACTCCATTAGCGCACTCGCCACATACACCTGCAAGCAGCCCAAAACATGCGCGCACAGCTGTGAGGGTCGGTTCAAATGTGCTGCTGGTGATGGTGAAGAAGCAATCTGAGATGGCAGGGGCAGCGCAGTCTGAGCAGATTGTTTTCTGCGTGGTGCACGTGGCGCCACTCCATCAGCGCACTCGCTACATACACCTGTGTACACGCCACATCCGATCACAGTGGGTCAGGCCAGCCTTGCTTGCATGCGCCGCCTTGCAAGGGTACACAGCCTTGCATGCAGGGGTAGGTTGTCACTGCATGCTTTTTGTGCTAGAGTGCTGCTGGTGGATTTTTACATCCCACGCAAGTGCTGTGAGGGTTCACTCAGATGTTGTTTACGCTGACTATTGTGCTGCTGGTGAATGATGTAGTCAAACAGTACACTCAAAAGGCACCCTCGCTGCGTACACCTGTGCAAGCCACGGCCAATCGCACAAACGAGCTGCGAGGCCTGTTCAGGTGTGCTGCTGGCAATGGCAGTGGATAAGAAGCGTTTTGAGATGGCAGAGGCAGCGCATTCTGAGCAGATCTTTCTCTGCATGGTGCAGGCCATCCAGCAAGCTATCTACCATAGTCGTATGGGTGCAGGCATAAAAAGAAATTTCCAAGTGCAAACTAGGTGGATCCAGCAAGCTGTGTAGACAACTTGCTGGACCCACCTAGTTGCAAGTGCGAATTCTTTCTTTCCTGCGCCCACACAACTATGCGACACCCATATACATCTTTCTATAAAGTACACAGCCCACCTGCCAAGGACAGCGAGGCGCCTTCTTTGCGCGTATGAACATCTGCAGGTGCCAGCACAGCAGCAGCACAAAGGTCAGCAGGGAGCCATGCAGCAAGCAAACTTACGAGTTGTCATAGCAATCACCAACAGGAAATCATAACACACATGTGTTTAAACATCGCACTGTCAATGCATGCAGTTGCCTGCTCACTGCACACCAGTAAGTTTTCTGCTAGTCAACCCATCGGGAGAGCTGATCCATAACAGCGCATCACACATAACATCTAGAGATAGCTGCAGCCTGCTGATCACACCTTGCTTGATGCCAGCAGGGACCCTCGTCTGCAGACGCACAATCATTGGATCCATGCCATGGCAGCACAGCGCATTCCAATCTTATCTTCAATAATATAACCTTGCTTGATGCCAGCAGGGACCCTCGTCTGCAGACGCACAATCACTAGATCCAAGCTACAGCAGCACAGCGCATGTCAAGCAAATCTTCAGATAATCACACCTTTCTTGACGCCAGCAGCGACTCTCGCCTGCAGAAGCGCATGTACTAGATCCACGCTACAACAACACAGCACATGTCATGCTCAGCTGCAAACCAGCATACCTTTCTCGATGCCAGCAGCGACTCTCGTCTGCAGAAGCGCATGTACTGGATCCACGCCAACGCATGCTGATCAGGCGGCAGATCAGCAATAGGGCCACCAGCAGGCTCAGGGGGAGCTGGTGGTGCTGCTGGGTCAGTGCTGTTCTGCTGCTGCTGCTGCTGCTGGGCTGCGCCTGGTGGAGGCTCTAACTGCTTTACTAGGCTCTCGTACACCTGCGTGGAGGCAAGCAGGTGCGGACAAGCACAGCAAACAAGGGACATGGGCATGCCACAAACACTTGAGCACTGCGGCAGCTTTGGGAGCACTGCCGTTCAATCATAGTTGGGCTACCCTGCAGTGGGTTTATCGGTCAGGCAACATGACCCATGCAGCTGCAACTTAACGTGCGGCAATGGCAGCCCTCGAGCTGCAGACACAAGCACACCAACATGTAGTAGCGGTGTTGAAACATTTACTAGCAGGTGCAGAAGGCCTGCGCGAGGAACTAGAAAACAGCCTTACCACCTGTGCTGTGTTCATATGGCCCCGCTTGTGCCAGTGAAACATGACAAGTGATATTTGCATACTGTCACGTGTGCCTCACCTTGCGTGCCACGTCGGTGTGGCCCTGCGCCTCCTGCAGGTCTCCAAAACAATGAAGCCGCAGACAGACATTGCCTCTAACATTTGCATACTGCCGCGTGCGCCTCACTCCCCGTGCCGCGTCTGTGCTGCCCTGTACATCCATACATCGGAGTCCCACAGCTCCGCGCTGCAAAATCCCAAAAAGCAGAAAAAGCAGAAAGAAGTCTTCACCACAAATCGGATGCCAAGTGCGCCTCACCTCGCGTGCCGCGTCTGTGTGGCCCTGCGCCTCCTGCAGGTCTGCCAGCGCAAAGTGCAGCAGCAGGCAGCTGGGCAGCGCCGCAACAGCGCGCACCAGGCAGGCAGTCGCCTGCGCTACGCCGCTGCCTGCGTCTGCGTGCCAGCGCGCATAGTCGTACCACACCTGGTACACATGATAAGAACAGCGCAGTGGAAGGAGGCATGTCAGAATTGAGCTTGGGATCAGTAATTGAGACCACTTCAGCTCCACGGTAGTTTGTGCTCGACAAGACCCGGCCAACGCACATGCAGTGACTGCCACATCCGCTGGCAACAAACACAAACCTACTTCAGCTGAACATGTGCTTGCTGGCAGCGAACACGCACGACTTGAGCTGAGTCGCCCACCTCAGGGAAGTGCAGCAGGCACATGAGCGCCTGCATGTAGGCCAGCTCCACGCGCTGCGTCAAGGTCAGATATTGCTTCAGCCCCTAAACCCGGAACCCGTGAACCCTCAACCCTAAGCCCACCTCAGGGAAGTGCAGCAGGCACATGAGCGCCTGCATGTGAGCCAGCTTTACTCCCTGAATTTTGCTTTGTTACCTAATCCACTTGGTTTAGACTCAACCCTAAACCCACCTCGGGAAAGTGCAGCAGGCACATGAGCGCCTGCATGTAGCCCAGCTCCACGCGCTGAGTCAACCCTAAACACAAAACCCTAGACAATCAAAAATCCCTAAACCCACCTCGGGGAAGTGCAGCAGGCACATGAGCGCCTGCATGTAGGCCAGCTCCACTCGCTGCATCAAGATCAGATTTTGCTTCAAACCCTGAACCCTACACCTGTCAACCCTCATCCCTAAACCCACCTCGGGGAAATGCAGCAGGCACATGAGCGCCTGCATGTAGGCCAGCTCCACGCGCTGCGTCAGCGCACTCTGCTCCAGCCGCTGCGGGTTGCTGCGCTCATACTCCAGGAACGCCTTCCACAGCCGCGCCTGGTCCTGCTGCGCGGGGCCACCCTTGCCTGCGGGTGATAGATGCAGCGCAGGTGAGCACGCATGGGTTCATATCATGTAAAAACAGCAGCTGCAGAGGAGAGATGCAGCGCAAGGGATTATGCTGGTGTGCCGGCCTTGCTTGGATATTGTAGCGGCTGACTTGCAGCCGCGCCTGGTCCTGCTGCGCCGGGCCGCCCTTGCCAGCAGAGGTGCAAAGATGCAGCGCAGGTGAGCAACCATGATGTGAATGATTCAGGAACGCCTTCCACAGCCGGGCCTGGTCCTGCTGCGTGGGGCCACCCTTGCCTGTCGTGTGATGCAAATGAGCACGTGAGCAAGCATAGGTTCAAATCATGTATTTTTAGCAGCGCAAGGCATCATGCTGGTGTGCCGCGCCTGGTCCTGCTGCGCAGGGCCGCCCTTGCCTGTGCATGATAGATGCAGCGCAGGTGAGCAAGCGTGAATTCAAAACATATTTAACTAGCAGCGCACGGCAGCATGCTGGCGTGCCGGCCTTCCACAGCCGCGCCTGGTCCTGCTGCGCGGGGCCACCCTTGCCTGTATGCCATGCAGCACAGGGGAGCAAGCATGGTGCAGTTGATTGAGCAATTGCCTGTGGATGATAGATGCAGCACAGATGAAGAAGCATGTTTTTGTTGATGTCTGACTTGCCGATCTGACAGTGAAGGCGCCATGCTTGGGTAGCTGCCTTGCTTGCTCAAGTTGACTTGCAGATTTGACATGAAAGTGTTCATATGCAGCATTTTTGGTGCAGCCTGCCGCCGCCGCTGCTGCTGCTGCTGTTGTTGTGCTGCCCGGCACCTGGCTGTAAGCCTGCATGAATGGTACACAGCAGCTGCATCAGCATCCCCGCACATCTGGTGGCACTGGCACATCTCTGTTGCTGCTGCTGTTGCTGTCGTCCTGGCCCATGGATGACTATAAGCCACAAACATATTATGCAGCTGCACTTCCTTCTCCCTGCGCACCTGGTGGCACTGGCAGTGCAGCAGGGTCGATGCCTTCCATCTTCCGCTTGCGTTCCCTGCAGCAGCAGCATCATCATCAGCAGCAGCAGCATTCAAGGCGGCGTGTAAAACTGTCGGCACACTTGAAAGCGACCACGCATGACCTGCCTGCAGCACAAACAAGCTGACATGCATGCACACCAGCAAACACAACCAATCAATACACGTGCACGCATGCTCACATTCAACCATGCTGCAAAACACGGCGCCTTGACCTGCACAAGCGCAGGTCCCATGTGGTGCAAAGCATCGTGCTGGTTGTACACGACCGCAAACACAGCCTGCTGACACATCCAGTCAACTTCCTCCACACCTGTACGCCATGCGAGCTGCTTGGAAGCGTGGCCGCTGCTCGCCAATCACTCGCTGGCTGAACTGCTTAGCCGCCAGGCCGCTGCCGCTGCCGCCTGCTGTTGCTGCTGCCGTCTGCTGCTCAAAGGCCTCGTAGTTCTTCCAGATGAGCTCCAGCGAGTGGGTGGGCACCACTATTGCGCGCTGATACGTGCGCCTGCGGCAACAACAGAAGCATACGCATATGAGCACAGCAAAGGCAGAAGGCAGGCTTTAGGCCACAGTTTCAGGAGCATTGATATGTTTGCTGTCATGCAGAATGATGACAACTACAGTTGCAGTCAGGTGCAAGACAGTCATGGCTTGGTCTCAAATGAGCTCCAGCGAGTGGGTGGGCACCATAATGACTCGCTGATAGGTGCACCTGCAGCAGCACCAGGAGTATGATGCAGAATACAAATATATACAGTTGCAGCCAGGTGCAAGACAGCCATGGCACGGGTTCAGACAAGCTCCAGCGAGTGGGTGGGCATCACAATGGCTCGCTGATAGGTGCGCCTGCGGCAGCACCAGGAGTATGATGCAGAATACAAATATATACAGTTGCAGCCAGGTGCAAGACAGTCATGGCATGGTCCCAGATAAGCTCAAGGGAGTGGGTGGGCACCACCATGGCGCGCTGATAGGTGCGCCTGCAGCAGCGGTGACAACCATAATCGCATTACACAGTCAGGCAGCTGACACTGTTGAGAACTGCGGCAAAGCAACGCCAGCATGCAGCACTTATGCTATAGGAGCACACCACTGAAAAGCTGTCCACACCAATGATAGCATCTGTGCAACCACCAAACATGGCCGTGTACCACTGCAACTGTTGCACAGAGCAACTGTCCAGCTCTGCGTTACGTGCTGCAGCCATTGCACACAACAACAACATAAATTTGTAGTCCTGAGTCCCACTTGTCACTCCTGAGCGCAGCTGTCTTTGTGGACTCCTCCCGCCTCCACGCCAGTTGATGACAACAGCATCAGAAACCTGCCATGCGTCACACCTGACCACAATCCATTATGCAGCTAGACATCAAGGTAACTGACTGATCCATATGTGTACACGCACCTGAGCGCTGCTGTCTTGGTGGACTCCTCCTGCCCCCGCACCATGCCGCTGGACCACAGCGCCTGGTATGCAGGGCTGCCCGCCATGCAGCACACCCAACCACGACACACTTTGCAAGCAAACAGCTGGCCATCTTGACGAATCAATCTGTACACACATATATATAACCCATTGTGCAAGCAAACATCAAACTAAGCTGACCTTGGCCAATCTGTATGTACACAAACACACCTGAGCGCTGCTGTCTTTATATACTCCTCCTGCCCCCCCCACCATGCCGCTCGACCGCAACAGCATCAGCACCAACCACAATACACTGTGCAAGCAAACCGCTGGCCATCTTAACCAGTCTATATGGACACACGCACATGAGGGCTGCTGTTTTGGTGGACTCCTCCTGCCCCCCATGCCACTTGACCACAACAACATCAGCACCCACGACGCATCACACCAACCACAACTCATGGTGCATTTATTCTAGATCATCTTGGCGGAAAGATATGTACACGCACCTGAGCGCTGCTGTCTTGGTGGACTCCTCCTGTCCCCCACCATGCCGCTTGACCACAACAGCATAAGCACCTGCCATGCATCCCACCAACCACAACTCATTGTGCAAGCAAACAATTGGCCATCTTGACCAATCTATATGTACACACATATATGCACCTGAACCACAACCCATTGTGCAACCAAACATTAAACATCAAGCTGATCTCCGCCTTTATAAGTGAACACACCTGAGCGCTGCTGTCTTGGTGGACTCCTCCTGCCCCCCCACCATGCCAGTTGACCACAGCAGCATCAGCGCTTGCCATGCATCACACCAACCTCAATCCATTGTGCAACCAAGCATCAAGCCAACCCTGACAAATCTGTATGTACGCAAACGCACCTGAGCGCTGCTGTCTTTGTGGACTCCTCCTGCCCCCCCACCATGCCGCTTGACCACAGCGCCTGGTAGGCAGGGCTGCCCGCCTTGGGGCCCGACAGGAACGCAATGTACTCCTGCCACAACGGACCTGCAGCGCAGATTCATTTTGCACAAATTGCTGCACAATGGATTGGATGCATGCGCATGGTCTACAGGAATGCAATTACTCCTGCCACAGCGGACCTGCAGCGCAGTTTCATTTTGCACATATTGCTGCACAATGAATTGGATGCATGCGCATGGTCTACAGGGACGCAATGTACTCCTGCCACAGCGGACCTGCAGCACAGTTGACACAATGCTGCCCATTGAGTTGAAAGCATGCGCATGATAGGGACGCAATGTACTCCTGCCACAGCGGACCTGCAGCGCAGTTTCATTTTGCACATATTGCTGCACAATGAATTGGATGCATGCGCATGGTCTACAGGGACGCAATGTACTCCTGCCACAGCGGACCTGCAGCACAGTTGACACAATGCTGCCCATTGAGTTGGAAGCATGCGCATGATAGGAACGCAATGTACTCCTGCCACAGCGGACCTGCAGCGCAGTTGATACACATGGCTGCACATTGAGCTGGAAGCATGTGCATGGTCTGACAGCACCTACTGAACTGGGCTGCCTGACTTGGGCCCTGACAGGAACGCAATGTACTCCTGCCTCAGCGGATCTGCAGGGGCTTTGTTGTAACAGTGCTGTACATTTAGTTGCAGCATGCGATGGCCTACCTGCACGTACTAGGTTGATGAGTACAATAGCTACTGGATCATTGTGGTGATAGGTCACCACGTCAGACAGCTGCACAGGCCTGCGACTGAATGGATGACTCGGCCAAAGGCGTCCAATTCAAAGTCATCTCCGGCATGTGCTACTGTCGTATTGAGCTCTTATCCTAATGACAGTGGCTTTGGCGATGAGAACTTACACGTGGGCCGCTTGCCATCTTAGATGGCACGCACCACACAGGGTGAATGCAGAGTACACCAAGGAAAGGAGAACAACTACCATTGACCTCCTCACCTGAGTGTATGTCCTGGCCTATGGTGTCCAGGGTGAAGTCATACGCTTGGCGCGTCTCCAGGATGCCCTCAGCACCACGCGGCTCATTGGACTGCATGTCAAGGTCAACATAGGAGGTGACAGCAGTTGAGCAAGCAGAATGTTGAAGCTGCACATGTAATATGCTGTGCAGCGAGCCCATAGCAAAGATACGGAATTGGTGGACTACACAAGAGGGCTGCTGGTGGATCACAACTGAACTGACTGCTGATGCCATCTTTTCTTTGTAACTTCCAGAAACATGCACAGCTTGCACAGCACAGCATACATGCTTCATGGCAAGTAAATGCACTGTGATGCATATGTATTAAATCAACACGTTGGCTGCATCTCGTGGTGTCACCTTTTTGATGAACTTGAGGTACATGAAAAGCTTGTCAAACACAGCATACGTGCTTCATCGCGAGTAAATGCACTGTCATGCATATGCAATACATCAACACGTATCACACATCTCATAGTGTCACCTTTTTGATGAACTTGAGGTACATGAACCACAGGTCCACGCTGGGGCACTGCATCAGGCAGCGCCCAAACACCGCCTTCACACCCTCAGTGTTGCCAGATGACATCTCAGCCTCAACATAACGCGTCCAGATGCCCACCTGCACCAGAGCATGATAAGCAATATTATTGTGTCGATATGACAGCAGCTTGATCACAGCCTCAACGTAACACGTACATATGCCCAACTGCAGCAGGGTTTCAAGGTTTGAAACAACAGATGCAAAAGGCCAGGTTTGCGGGGATCAGATGCGTCATGGCAGCTGAAGGTTTGATAAGTGATACCCCAAATGCGGGTTGTGCGCAACACATGAACTGCTGCTGCGCAGTGATGCGTCCAGATGCCCAAGTGCAGCAGGGTTTGCGCATGATCAGCGGGTTAGAGTACCAAAATGACAGATACCAAATATAGATGTTTTGGGATCAGATGAGCACCTGGCGACTGCAGAAGTCAGCTGCTGGTCACTGATATGTGAGTCAGGCAGAACATGGCTGCTTGTGCTGCTGCTGCTGCTGTTTTTTTAGGCGCCAGGGAAGATGCAAGTTGCACATATGTATGGCGCCAACGGCTGCAGTTGCGTCCAGCACAATTAGTGCTGAACCACTCAACTGCTGCAGCTGCTGTTGCCAGCAACGTGATGCGTTGAGATTTTTATGACAGCAATGAGGCTTGCAATTGAATGCTGAATTGACATCAAGCTGCTGCTGTTGCTGCTGCCATCACGTTGCTGTCAGCAATATCTCTCCAGCTCAGCCAGCGTCACATGCCGCAGAAACCAACCGCCACTCACTGCTGTTGGAAAGGCAGCAACAAGCTCCTCATACACGAGCCTGATCTCGTCTGACATTGCTGCCCCGCGCACGTCATCCAGCAGCTGCTTGAAAGCTGGCAGCTCGTATGCATCATGCTCCTGGATCTTCAGGCGCAGCTGCTGTGCCTGCAAGCACCCAAACATACGTATATGATACACGTTGAGACGATATGACGAGCACCACATGAGGCCCAGCTGCAGCAGACAGCTCATGTGGGGGCGCTGCTGCACAGGCTTGCTGCTCACCCGCTCCAGCAGCTCCGCTGGAGTCCTGCCCCGCCTCCTGTCGTCTGACATGGCTCTATTCGGATACCTATGTTATGTCTACGCAATCATCACCGATAGGCTAAAGCCATGTTCACAGCAGCATGGGATGGCAGTGGTGCGGTGATGTATTGCTCTATGCAGCAGTTAACATACTAGTTTGTCGATCGATTATGAATTCTGATCACCTATGATCATACATAAACCTATGCTGCGTATTGTGAAAGTTGTCACTGGCAGAGTGACTACCGGTACTCAGCCCACCATCAACAGGGCTCTGATCGTTCGCAATGCAGCTCATAAAGACGCGTTTGCTACGTTTCAATGTAGCTTCCAGTTCTCTTTGGTTCTGTAGTCGCATGGCAGCAGGCGTTTTCAGTTCAAAAGTCTGAGTGTACACTCGCAGCGTAGCCCTGTGTGCAGTCTTCTCGGCATTTGAACAGCAGCACAAAACATGTATTATACTATCCGTCCCCGCTCGATGCGAGCAGCGTGTACAACAGCACCAACCACCAAACTGCATCTGCAGCAGCAGAGTGTGCAGGTACTGGTGCATAGGCCTCCCAGAAACAACAGTCAGCAGCATGGGCTTCAGCTGCAACGCAGCATGTACAATAGCAGCGTTTTGTACCAGCAGAGAACCCGAAACATGAGGCGGCAGGTGCGTGCAGCCTGTGGTGCGAACATGTGCGCGCCACCACTGCTACAGAACACTGCAGGCAGTGCATTGCACTGCTGTCAGGGATGCGCTGCTACATGCACAGGCTTCTGAGCTACTACTAGTACCAGCAATCACTTTCGCAAAGGTCTCAAACATCCATGTTCTGACTAGGCGCAAGCTAACTGCTTTGCACATGAAAAGGAACTGCCAGCTTACAAATGCATGTCGGCACTGTACACTTGAGTGCAGCTCTGTACAGCAGCAGCTGCCGCTGATAGCAGCAGTGAGTTCGATACAGCAGCCAGCTCCGGCAGCGCCACCAGCAGCAGCAGCAGCAGCGGCACCAGCACGCCGCGCCAGTCCAAACCCTACACCCCGCGGCCTCTAAACCCCACAACGAGGCAGCTCCTGCAGAAGCACCTGGCGCAGCTGCTGCTGCCGCGGCCCCCACACAGCACACCGCTAGCACCATTCCTTGGCTTGATCATGCCGCTCCTGCAGCGGCAGCTACAGCAGCTGCCTCCTGCAGGGCTGCTTGCGCTGCTGCGGCTATGCAACTGGGCAGGGCTGCAGATTGGTGAAGGTTGGTTGGAGGGGTGGGCTGCAGCGGTGCAGCAGCAGCTGCCGGGTCTGCAGTCTGAGACTGCGTGCTTGATGGTGGCTGAGGTGTTGCGGCTGAAGCAGCAGCTGCCTGCAGGCTTGATGGACACACTGTTCATTGGTGGGTGGCATGCGATGCTTGCAGATTGCCGCAGTAGTGATGGTTGTACTGCAGTGTTTGCATTGCCTTGGTTGCAACGGTGGCCTGCGAGGGCTGCATGCACGTAGCTCACTGCTGAGCGACCTTTCAGCGCTTCCTGAGCAGCAAACTGCAGCAGAGAGGTCGAGTATTCAAACGGTACAGCTGTGCAAACGCTACAGCTGTGTTCAGGCATACACCTTCCAGTGCTGTTGTAGTGGGTGTAGTGTAGTACGTTGCGCCAGCCTGTGTCGTGCAGGCAGCATACTGTTAGAGTCAGTTTCGGCTGTGACTTGGACTTGGAGTCGAGGCGTGCTGCCAATGTTGCTCTGTACCTTAATGCAGGTGCCCTGAAGGACGCGGACAGCTGCAGTGGCAGCAGCATCACACACGCGCTAGCAGCAGTGGCAGCTGCAGAGCTCAGCACAGGCCCGATACACAGCAGCCTCAGCAGCAGCAGTGGCAGCAGTGTTGGTAGCTTTGCAGATGATGGCAGTGACAGCAGCAGCAGCAGCAACCCTAGTCAAGCTGCAGAGGCAGCAGCCAATGTGGCCGTGGTTGGGCCTGAAGCTGCATCGCTTAACGGCTTCACACTTGCAGACATAGCTGCAGCCAACACAGCAAAAGCTGCTGCAGCAGCAGCACCAAGCTCAAAAAGTGCAGCAGTAGACGCCGCAGAGGCGTCTCAAGCACAGTCATCACAAGAGGAGAGGCCAAGCAGCTTCGCAAGTCTGATCAGCAGCAGCGATAAGGGAAGCAGCAGCAGTCAAGCACAATCCAGAAACACCAGTAACACAGGCAGTACCAGCAGCAGCAGCAGCAGTAGCAGCAAGACGCCACCTGTGGGGCCCTTGAGCAGCTGGGAAGACCTTGCTTCAGCTGCAGCAGATGTGAAGCAGGACGCTGCGGCTGCCACTGCTGCCCAGAAGCAAGCATATGCCGCAGAAGCAGCAGCTGCAGGTGCAGCCGCGGCAAAAGGCAGAAGCAGTAACAATGCAGTAAGCCGAAAAGGCTTGTCAGCCAGCGATGGCACCGGCTTCTGGGGTGGCAGCAATTACAGCAATGCTAAAGACCAGTCTGGCGGCAATGCATCAGCCAACATATCTATAGCTTCTTGGATAGCAGGGTATGATAAAGGCAGCAGCAGTGCAGCTGGTGCAGCAGCCTCACCAGACCAACAGCAGCTCAGCAGTGCAACGCAGCTGCTGCCGATTGTGCTGCACACATGGGTGTCTGTGTTGGGGCAGCAGGGGCGGCTGCAGCAGCTTCAGCCAAATGAGCTTGTGCTGGCTGCTGCTAGTGTAGCTGCGCTGCAGCAGCAGCTGCCTGCTGGCTGGATGGACAGGTGAGGGGGGTTTGACCGGGTTTGACCAGCCGTGTTATGTTTGACTTTATGTTGACCAGCATGCATCTCGTTGCTTTGACCGTGTTTAACCAGGATGCAGCTGGTGCTTGCGGCAGCTGCGTGCCCGAACTGCTACATATGCCTATTGGCTGCACGCAGCCCAGAGAATATGCGCCAGTTCAGCCGTTGGTGCTCACTGCGCCTTGGGCAGTGCATAGCAAAGTTGAGGAGGCTGCTTGTCACTCTGTGATTGCACCACAGCATGTTTGCTGTTGCTTGTCACATGAAACGCCACAGCACTAACGAGCGCAATCCTTTCTCCAACAGCCTGCCTGCCTATTCATACTGCTGCAGCTTTGTGGCAGCGCTGCAGCAGCGGCTGGCAGCCATGGCAGGGCCCAGCGTGGCCTGCCTGGCCAGCTGCATGCCGCTGCTGGTGCCCAGCGGTGGTGCGCTGCGGCTGTGGAGGCAGGTTGGGGGGCTGCTGCAGGAGCAGGTGAGCCGCTGCTGCTGCGGTTTGTGCTTGTGAGTGCCAGCGTGTGTATGACAAGTAGCCATGCATGTTTGCAACTGATCTTGTACCCTTGTTGTAATGGTGCGTTATCAACGCAAACTGCAGCAGCAGCAGCAGCAGCAGTGCGACACATCTTGTTCTGCTCCAGCCAGCAAATGGGCTGGCGCCAGCATACTTTTTGTACAGTCTTTCAATGCTATTGCATGGCAATGCACCAGCGTTGTGTGCCTGCTGGGGAGTCAAGTTCTGGCACACCAACTGGCGCCCTCCCTGTGCTCCCTGCATTGCTGCTGCAGGGCTCGCGGCTGTCTGCGGAACAGCTGTGTGAGATGCTGAGTAACTCACGTGCTGACACGGACTCCCTGCTGATGCTGCCTGCATTGCTGCCTGCGTTGCTGCTGCAGGGCTTGCGACTGTCTGTGGTGCGAGCTGCTGAGCAACACCATGTGCTGACAGTAACTCCCTGCCTGTGCTGCCTGCACTGCTGCTGCCGGGCTCGCGGCTGTCTTCGGAGCAGCTGTGTGAGCTGCTGAGCAACCCATGTGCTGACACTGAGTCCCTGCCCATGCTCCTTGCATTGTTGCCTGCACTGCTGCCGCAGGGCTCACGGCGGTCTGCTGAGCAGCTGTGTGAGCTGCTGCCGCTGGTGCAGGAGGCTGGCACTGACTCCCTGCCATCGTGCTGCCTGCATTGCTCCCTGCATTGCTGCTGCATGGCTCGCGGCTGTCTGCAGAGCAGCTGTGTGAGCTGCTGAGCAACCCAGGTGCTGAGAGTAACTCCCTGCCTGACACTGCTTGACACCAAACTTGCGTCCTTTCCCTGCCGTGCTGCCTTCGTTGCTGCTGCTGCTGCCTGCATTGCTGCCGCAGGGCTCGCGGCTGTCTGGTGAGCAGCTGTGTGAGCTGCTGCCGCTGGTGCAGGAGGCTGAGCTGGCAGTGCCTGTGGACTGGCTGCAGGCGGCACTGGACAAGATTCAGGTGGGTTACTTGGCCACTGAGCTGAGAACTATTTGGGGAGGCAGCATGCTGCGGCTTGGCTGCAGTGCGCTGCTAGCTTGTTTGGGTGCCATGTTGATATACTCCTTGCCGTGTACAGGACTCAAAGATGCCGAGCGGTGCAGCTTAGCGCTGTGATGGAGCAACACATTCTGCAGTGGTGGGCCATGATAAACCTGGCATCATATGCATATACATATGCTGAGCTGGCAGTGCCTGTGGATCAGCTGGAAGCAGCACTGGACAAGATTCAGGTGGGGTCTGCGGCTGGGAATGACTTGCAACTGGTGAGGCAGCATGTGTGCAGAGTGTTTGAACTATGCTGCTAGCTTGTTTGGGCCGTCCTGTTGGTTTTACATGTTCCTGGACTGGCTGGAGGCGTCACTGGACAAGATTCAGGTGGGGGCGGCAGCTGAGCATGACTTGCGATTGGTGAGGCAGCATGTTTTGTGGGGTATTTTGTGTGAGCTGCTAGCTTGTTTTGGCTGTCCGGTTGGTATGATATGTTCTATGCCACCTGTAGAACTTGAATACTATGGCCAGGTGCAGATGTGCATTGACCTGCTGACATTATACGGCGTTATTTGATTACGCTGTACAGCCATGTATTGCAGGGTGCGATGCTGGAGCTCTCATTGCCTCAGTCCTCCCGCGCACTTGTGTCAGCAGTTGCCCTAGGGTACCACCCTCCCAAGCCCTGGATGGAGCGTTACATGCAGCGGTTTAGGACCTCCCTGAGTGAGCTAAACCCCGAGGGCCTGGTGGATGTGCTGCGGGCCATGTCGGCTGCTGCTGCGCTGCCTAGCCATGACTGGCTGACAGACTTTGAACAGGATGTGGGCAGGAGGTAAGCAAGCTCTCTGGCTGGCTCATATGGGTTTTATTAGTAGTGCGCATGCATGTTGCCATGATAGCTGTGCGGGGGCATGCACAGGTGCCACGAATTTGAGGCCTGCGCTCCCTCCTATTGTCCGCATCATCTGGCCCTCCTATGCATCAAGTGTAGTGGTCGTTCTTGCTGTTTCTTCCTGCAACCGCAGGTTTGGCTTCATAGGGCCTGTTGAGCTCTCCAGTACAGCCTTTCTGTTTGCCAACCTGGCGCACATCCCGTCAGAGGCCTGGAGGGGGCGCTTCCTGGCAGAGAGTGCCAAGTTCTGCCGCTACTACACCGGCAGCAGCCTCACGCAGCTGGTGTGGAGTGCTGTGCGGTTGGGCTGCAAGCCAGATGCTGCGTGGCTGCAGGCATATGCAGACCAGGTGCGGCGCAGGCTCAGGATCCTTTGGTGAGCCAAATCCTGCATGTTTGTTTGCACAACAGCCAGAACATGCGCCTGAGGGTACGCTGTGGGCTTGTAATACATTGCAGCATCAACAGCCTTCCAACATCTCTATGACCGCTGCTATGTGTCCTGCACTCCTGCCCTCTCTACTGTCGCGCTGCTGTTCTTCGCGCAGATGCAGGAGCAGCTGCCAGCGCTGCATTGCAGGCTGATGACGAGGACGTAACATGTTTTATCATCCGTTACGTCTAGTCAACTTTCCTGCATCAGTGCTTGACACTTTTCTGTGCTGTTGTATCACTGCCGTCTTCTGCTGCTTGCAGATGCAGGAGCAGCTGCCAGCGCTGCAATGCAGGCTGATGACGGGCACCTACCCTGTGTCACCATACGCTATGTCTAGTCAACCCACCTGCCTCCGCGCTTGACTCGTCCCGTTCCCGTTGTATCACTGCGTTCCTCTGCTGTTTGCAGATGCAGGAGCAGCTGCCAGCGCTGCAGGCCTACCAGCTCAGCTTCACATTTGCAGCGCTGCAGAAGCTTGGGGCACCCATCAGCTCCAGCAGCATAGACGCAGTGCTGGACGCGTTTGCAGCACAGCTGGCAGATGCGTCGCCAAGCGACACTGCGCTGCTGCTGGTGACAGTCGCGCGGCTGAAGCACGTCAGCAGCTACAGGTGGGGAGGCATACAACTGAGCTTGAGTTCAACTGCGCACAAGCACAAGCTTTGTGCCCCTGACGCAGCTTGCGCAGGCAGACTTGTTATGCAGAGCCTTCGCACTATGCAGCTTATGCAGATGCAGCAGCATGTGTCAGCGCAGCTCTCTGTCTTGCAGTTGCTGTATGTGGGGCCGGCAGGCATCATGCATCAGCCAACCCATAGGCTAGCCAGCCGGCGTTTTGTTCGTTAACCCTTGCGATTTGCTAGCAATTTCTAGACACACACGTGATTCATTCCTGCAGGTGGTTGGAGGAGGTGCTTGACGGCTGCCAGGCCCACATGATGCAGTATGACGGCCAGGAACTTGTTACGCTGCTGTGGTCCCTAGCACAGCTGCACCACCAGCCGGGCCCAGAGTGGCTGGACATCTTTTGTGAGGCAGCGCAGCCGCAGCTGCCAAGCATGACAGGCAACCAGCTGAGCCAGCTGCTGTGGTCATTTGCGCAGCTGCGCTGGACGCCACCTGCAGCGTTCCTGGAGTCGCACCTGTGTGCTGTGAGCGACTGTACCAGAACATGGATATGGTGGCAGCCTTCACTGGGTGTTGCAATGAAGGTGGCTTCATGTGCACTGTTTTTTCTTGTGACAACGGTCTGCATGCCTTTACTGCGCCATGCTGCTACTGCGTTAGACCTTGGACTGTGAACCGCAACTCAGCCATCTCTCTTCACAATCTGTGTGCTCCTGCAGTGCCAAACGCTGCTGTCAACAGACCAGATGACCGCACGCGACGCCGCTTCCCTGCTGGCCTCGCTCTCAGAGCTGCAGCACACACCCCAGGAGCCCTGGCTGCACGCCTGCCTCAACCTGCTGTATTGGCGGCTGAGGGAGCTAGACCCTGAAGGCCTGGCTACAATACCCATCTCACTGGCCAAACTCAACGTGATGGTTAGTAACGGTCCCTTCCTGGACAGCTACATCTCCATGACGACGCCGCGACTGGCAGGCATGAGTGCAGAGACGCAGGTGCAGCTGCTGTCTGCGCTGGCAGTGTTTGGAGCGGAGCTGCCACGCGCATGGGTGGCGGCGTTCCAACTGATGATGGTGCAGCAGGCGGAGGCGGGTGGCGTTACAACAGCTCAGATAGAGCAGGTGGGACTGCTGAGGTGCATGATCAGCGATGTGCTGCATTGTGCATGCTGATACAGATCGTGCTTGTGTGGGTTTGCTGAGGTGCAGTGTGGTGAATTGCCACAGCGGGGCCCAACTCCATGTTGGAGTGCTTGCAGGACAGGCTGCCACAAGCACAGGAGCACGCAGCCTAGCAACTTGTGTTGTTCTGCTGCGCTTGATGTTTCCTCTTGTGTGTGCGCTGTCATCAAACCTCTGATTGCTCCACTGTTTGTTTGTTCAACTTTGTGCTTGCCAACCGTACAGGTGATGGTGGCACTGGCATCGCGCGGCCAGACACCCTCAGCTGCCCTGTGCCAGCTGTACTATGATGCAAGCCTACCAGAGCTGCCCAAGGCAACCCCCAACAGCATAGCAGCAGTGCTGCAAGCGCTGCAGCAGGCAGCCGTGCAGCCAGATGTAGCGTGGCTAGAGTCGCTGGTTGGCGTTGTGAGGAGCAGCATCCGCAGCTACAACCTCCTGCAGCTCAATGCTGTTGCAAAGGCGCTGAATGCCTTTGAGGCTGGGGGTGTGCGCAAGGCCTGGCTGAGTGACTTCAACGCTTATCTTAAGGAGTTCTTCCTGCACTGATGGGTGACCAATGTGCTGTTATCTGCATGCATGCCAGCTGGCACCCAGCTGCAGGTGTGCCCTTGCACATGTTGAGTTCCAGTGCGGCAGCAGTCTAAGCTGTTGTGTGCCATCCAAGTGAAATTGAACTGTTCTATCCATGTCGTGTGTATTGAAGTAGCAGGGCATGCATCACAGTGGGGCGCCTTGTGCAAGGTCAATATGGGCATGGGGCCTTGTGCAAGGTCGATATGGGCAGCAGACAGCGGTGCAGCTGCATAGGATCAGCGAAGCATTTCACAGGCTATGCTCGAGTTTCCAATACGCGGCATGTCAGCGATCAGGGGATTTTGCGCTGAGCTGCTGTGTTGCGGGTGGTGATGCCAGGCGTGGCCAAACCCCAGTTGCGGTACCTGTGACATGGCGATGGGTGGCGGTCTCAACAGCATCGAAAACGATGTAAGCTACGGGATTTAATCTCGTACCAGCTGCTTGCTTTGCGCCTGCTGAATAGCGCCAAACACTTTGACCACAATCGTACAGTCGTGTCGCGGAACCCAGCTGTTAGTTCGAAACATACATTAAACTAGGTGTTTTCCGAACTGTTTTGCATCCATCAGAGTTGCCGGGGCCTGCAGTTGTTCAGTGGTGCCAGAGCAGCAGGTGCAGCCAACAACAGCAGGTGAGATAGGTCAGCCGTGAATGTAAGCCTGTTCTTAGCTGCGAGATGTCTGCAAAGCACCTCTGGTATGATCATGTACACTAGTATGACTCGCTGTGTGTGCCCTGTGTGGCATGCCACTGCAACGTGCACAGGCAGCAGACAGCCAGCAGGCGAGCCTGCATGTTAAGCCATGCGGGCGTGTCATGGATCAGCTGATGCACAGCAACCACTGAGCACCCAACTTAAACCAGCAGGGTGATACATGCAACAGCACAGCAATCCACCCTAAGCAACGGAGCACCTGCTGAGTAGCAGGTTAAGCGGCAGGCTTAACATTAGCAGAAACAGCAGCAGCTGTGCAGAAACCACAGCAGAATGGAGATTTACCACCAGTATGTCAGGCTGCGCAAGCAGTTTGGAAGGGCGCCCAAGTTTGTTGACGAGGGAGCTGAGATGCTGGCAGACATCAGGCCCAATGAGGAGCACGCAGCAGAATGTGTGCCCAAGAACCCTGTCGTGACAGTAACCCAGTGTGTGCCTGAGATGAGTGAGCATGAAGCCAACACTGTGGCTGTCATCTTTGCCAACAAGGCCATCAGCCATGTGGAGGGTGGCTGGCCAAAGGATGTAGACTACTCAGAGGCAGAGCACACCATCAGGTGAGCAACAGATAGCATGCTGCATGCAGCGTGTGCCAGGCAGCCAGGCGCTCCCAGGAAAAGCGGCATGCCTCAGCAGCACAAGCATTGTGTGGTGCAGCAAGAGCAGACAGGCATCCCAAGCAGGCAATGTCTAGCGTACAAAACTGAAAAGGGAGTTGTGTGTTTTGTGCTCTGTATGTTGTTCCTGCAGGCATGCAGCGTTGCTGTGGATAATGACTACAGTGGGTTGCAGGCAACCACTAACTACTCAGCGGCTGATTTTCCTGCACCCTGTCGCAATCTGACTGCCAACAGACACATGTGTGACCCATGCACAATGTATGCTGCTGTGCTCTCAGGTACCGCAAGAAGGTTGAGAAGGATGAGGACTACATCCGCACAGTGGTGCAGCTGGGGGCGTCCATTGAGACACTGGTGAAGCAGGTGAGCTGGACGGCCTTACGTTGAACCCAGTGCCCAGCCTGCATCGCACTCAAGTAGTGCTGGCTTGCAGAAGTTGCTGCAACATGCGTATGTGCATGTGGTGCTGCACGCAGCCTGCAACGCAAGTTTCCTGCAAACCTGCACCACCTACAAACATACTAGTAGTATGCTTGCATGGTGACAAGTAGCATCTGCCAGCACACTGAAATTGTGGCACTCGTGCATGCGCTCCGCCTGCAAACGTTGCTGCCTGCAGAACAATGCCATTGACATCTACCAGGAGTACTTTGCAGGGTTTGCAGCAGACCACAGCGCAGAAGCACCCAGTGCCAAAACCATTGCAGTGTTCAAGGACCCAGCAGCCATCAAGCGCAGCGTGTCCAGCGTACACTGGTTGCCAGATAGCGGCACCAAAGCAGTGGTAGCATACTCCATCCTGGACTTCCAGCAGCAGCCAGCAGGCATGAGCCTAAGCAGCTACGTATGGGACCTTGGTAACCCCAACGTGCCAGATGCTGAGCTTCTAGCTCCCAGCCAGCTAGTAACCGCCAAGTTCAATGTCAAGGACGGCAACATCGTAGGGGCGGGGCAGTACAACGGGCAGTTCACATGCTTCGATACCCGCAAGGGCATCAGCCCAGTGGACTCAACACCAATGGACATCTGCCATAGGTGGGTTGCAAGGTCATGCTGCTGCGATAATGTCAGCCTGGTTGCACCTTATGCCACTGGTGGCGGTTTGGGGCATTGCTGCACTTGGTAGAAACATCTGCCCTATTACTCACATTGTGGTTGTTTGCTGCCACCAGGGACCCCATCTATGACCTGGCCTGGCTGCAGTCCAAGACAGGCAGTGAGGCCATGACTGTTTCAGCAGACGGGCTAGTGCTGTGGTGGGACATCCGCAAGCTGTCAGAGGCAGTGGAGAGCATGCCGCTGAGGTGGGCGGCAGAGGCAGCAAGCGGCCTTACATGTCGCCTCAGCAGCATCTTTAGAGGCAATGGCATGTGGGAGAGCGTCTTGCAGAACTGCACAGAACAACAGCACCAGCTGATTTTGTAGCAGTGATACTGCGTATGAATGACTGAAGGCACAAGTAAAACACTTGTATGCAGCGCTTGGCAGTACAGCTTGCAGCATCAGCATCAGCAGCAGCAGCATGGCCTGTGACACTGCGAGCTTGCTTGCAGGAACATGCTGCTCAACTGCAGTTGGCGTCTGTGTCGTTTGCTGCAGGGAGAAGGGCAGTGAAACACTGCTGGGTGGTGTCAGCCTGGAGTACGACCCAGCAGCAGGCCCCACCAAGTTCATGGTGGGCTGCGAGCAGGGCAGTGTGCTCAGCTGCAACCGCAAGGCAAAGAACCCAGCAGACCGGGTGGGCAGCAGCTATGTGGGACACCATGGGCCGGTGTATGGCCTCAAGAGGTGAGCAGAGGCCATGCTCATCATTGCAGGTGCCGCAGCTGAAAGGGACACTTGCGCGCTGTGCACATTGAGCATCGGCTGCCGTGAGGTCTGTAGGCTGATACGGTCATGTCGCCTGCAGCAGCGATCATGAGCATCTACAGTCGGCCTTCCCTGTGCTTGCGCCTCGCAGGAACCCCTTCTTCCCCAAGTACTTCATGAGCGTGGGTGACTGGACCTGCCGCATCTGGAATGAGGACCTGCGCAGCCCGCTGCTGGTGGGCCCCTACAGCCTGAGCTACCTCACTGTAGGCACATGGAGCCCCAGCAGGCCTGGCGTGTTCTTCACCAGCCAAAGTGACGGCAGCCTGTCCTGCTGGGACCTGTTCTACAAGCACAACGAGCCCACTCTGCGGGTAGGGAGCACTGTCAGTGTGCATCAGTGCTGTTGTTGTTGATGCCGTACGGGGCTGCTGTGCTTATGGTGTCGTGGCACACAGCAGTGTATGTTCTGTACCCACCTGCAGGCATCATTCGTGTGCACATTGTGCCGCCTGGGTGATGTCAGACGCTGTCAGACTTGTATTCTTGACATAACTCTCCTGACCAAACGTTTGTACTTCCACCTCTCCACCTTGCTGCTGCGCAGGTACAGGTCAGCGACCAGTCGCTCACCTCGTTCGCCATCCAGGACTCTGGTGCAGTGCTGGGCTGCGGCACTGCTGACGGCTGCTGCTGCGTGATGCAGCTGAGTGCGTCATTGGTGGAAATGGCGCAGAACGAGAAGCAGGGCATCAACGCCATGTTCGAGCGTGAAACGCTCAGGTGGGTGCAATTGTAGAGTTGGTCCGCTTGTTTACGCATGCAGGATACGATGCCTCCGGCTGAACACATCACACGTATGCCTTTTAACCAAGGCACGAGCAATGCTCTTTTTGTGCTGGTCCTCAGACGTGCTTGCATGGCCAGTGGCAACTGAGCATGTAGTGCAGTATGTCAGGTAAAATCTGCTGCAGGCATTGTGTGATGGGGCAGCTGCCATAGCTGCTTGCAGGACAACAGCGGACATGCTCACGATGGCACTGTGCAAGGATTGTGGCAGCTGCAGGTGACTGCTCAGCGACATGCACTGTTGTATGTTCAACATCTGCATGTGCTGCCGCAGCAGTGTACAGTGCACTCAACATGTGTGCTTTGCTGCCGCTGTCTTGCAGGGAGAAGAACTTTGAGAAAGCACAGAAGGAGGCCAAGGTCAAGGCACGCAAGGAGGCAGCACGCCATGCTGAGCTGGCTGACAACTTGACAGATGATGACCTGGCAGCTGTTGAAGACGTGTTCTTCAAATATGTAGGGCTGGAGGGCAGCAGCAGTCAGCGGCTGCTGGCAGCACGCAGGCCTGCGGGTGATGAACAGCAACAAAGCAGCAGCGGCAGTCCGGATGGCGGTGATAGTGGTGGTGCAGATGCTGCTGCAGCAGAGTGAATATTCATGAGCCTGGGTGCTGTACGAAAGCAATGTATTCAGCCATGGCACAGTTGCTGCCTTTGGTGGGACGACTGTGGCGGCACAGATGCAGCACATGCTGTGCATGTATGTTGTCTGCGACAGGCAGGCGCCCGGCGCCGGTTTGACAAAGCAGGGTCTGTGTGTACAGTGGTGAGCGTGTCACGGTGTGAGCTTGCAGGAATTGCTCTGCTGCTGCCAGCCAAGCAGCCTGCAAATTGCGGTAGCTCCATGGTGACGTGATTGCGTGATTATGCCATGACACTGCATATGTTGAAGACCTGAATTATAACGAGCTCAAGCTCACAGCTGGCATGGTATCCACTGCCAGTGGCGACTACGCCATGGTCAGTGTGACCAGGCTGGGTGTCTGGCAATCATCACCAATTAGTACTTGCAAGCAGTGCTTTGCCCTCATGGGTGGTGCCTCGGGCTACTGTACAATGTGCCCACTGCCAGTGTGCAGCACAAGCTGTCCTTTTGTCTGCGACCGCCGCGGTTGCTGGCGCCTGTAACAGTTGCGTCCTGCCAGGTTTGAAACACATACGCCTGTATGTAGACATACAGCACAAAACTGTTACACTAAGCCCTTGTAGCGGTAAAGTGTGTCACCTCACGAAATCGCTGACGCAACTCATTGCCACGTGTGGCAGTCACTTGTAACCAGCCGGGTGCACTTGCTGTGTAGCCCCATCATCACTCCCTGTATGTTCAGCTGTGCAAGCACTTCTGCACATAACAACGTGCAGCCGCTTTTCGCTTCAAGTGGCCCACTGGACTGGCCGCGCAGAGCATGAGCGGCTTGCTCATCAACCAAACCCCAACCCTAGTTCATGCCGTAGAGCAAAGCTACTGTCAGGTCATGTATGCGTCTTCTGCACCACGTCACAAGAATAACACCATACACTGCTCGTACGGCCATTCGACGTCCATTCCACTCTGTACAACAGTCTACAACTCAACTAGCAGTGCCGCCGAGAGGCACTGGTGTTGCACGGCTGTTCTGCATGTAATCAGCGCACAGCTCCTGCAACGCAGGACAACACCCACCAACACAGCTGCAGCAGCAGTATCAACAGTGCCAATGCGCCGAGGCGCATCCAAGCACATAATCCTCAGCAACGCCAGCCAAACAACAACTACGCTGGATATCTACATCTGCTGCTGCTGCAGCTGCTGGTGCCCAGCGGGCCCCAACCCCACTGGCACGGCTGCCCTGGTGCTGGTTGGCTGCTGGTGGCACATGCTGCTGCAGCTGACGCTAATCACCCTTCACATCACCGGTGGCTAGCACTCCAGCCCTTAAAGCTAGCACCTCAGAGAAGGAACGGATTGCAGCAAGCAATGTCTGCCTGCTGCTGCTGTTGCTGCTGATCACACTGTTATGCGGCACCCTTACGCCGCCCTACTGAGCCCTCTTACACTCACATCAGCCGCCAGGGCTGCTGGCGGGTGCTGTGCAACTGTGGTGGCTGTCGGCAGCGGCATCTGCAGCTCCATACATCTTGATATGGTCTGCTGTCACATTCATGCATGCTGCAGTAGCAACTGCTACTGCTGCTGCAGGTGGGATGCAGCCCTGCACAGCTGCTGCATGCAGCAGCGTATCACAAGTCGCACAGTCAAGCCTATGGTGGTGCTGCTGCAACAGCAGCAGCTGCTACAGTCCCATCAGCTGTCAGCAGTGCTAGTGCTCGTGCTCCTCCTCGTCATCATCTTCATGCATTGCTTCATGCTGCAAGTACTGCCCGCCTGCAGCTGCAGCTGCTGCAGCTGCTGCTGGGTCGCCCTGCATGTGCTGCTGCTGCTGCATGGCGCCGTATGCTGCCTGCACGTTGGCCTCTGCCAGGGCATCTACGTTCATTGAGCGTGCACGTGCCGCTGCAAACAGCCGCCGCTGCATCTCAATCTGCAAGCACAAGCACCAGGCAGTAGGTCATTCAGATTTCAGCAAACCTCAAGCAAGTCCAGTGCAGAGACGTACAGTCAAAACGTGGTGATCATCATGTGGGGATGCTGCTGACGCCTGCACTGCTGGGGTGGATCACTGCCAGCTCCAAGCTGCTTGAAGCGCAACCCCGACCCGCACACGCTCCTGCACAGCACACAAGCTGCGATGCTGAGGTCCATCACCCAGACAGCCGTAGCATCGCGATTCTGGCATTATGATGCTGCAACTCAGCACTGCATTACAAAGCTCCCCCCATTACAGCCAACAGCGCCCACCCGTTTGTCCTTTTTCATGCCTTCCAGCTCAGCCTTTGCAGTGCACAGCCATTGCAGCAACGCTAGATAAGCAGCCAAATGAGCAAGCCATCCAACAAATTCTCCCACCTGCTCGTCTTCTGTCATGCCTTCCAACTCCCCCTTTGCGGTGCACAGCCGTTGCATCAGCGCAAGGATAGCATAGCAACCGTACCACCATATCCTCCCACCTGCTCATCTTCTGTCATGCCTTCCAGCTCAGCCTTGGTCTTGCGGTTGGCAAGCTTGGGAGCCTCTGCAGCAGCACAGAAAGATATGGTTGCATACTTTGTCAGCAGCAGTGATGAGCAACAACACATGTGGCTGCTCAACGGAACCCAACATGTGGTGATAGCTGCGCATCCCCGTTGGCAAGCTTGGGGGGCTCTGCAGATGGGAAGAACAAGTTATCAAGACGTAGAGCGTGTCAGCGGCAGTGCAGAGCTGAAGAAAACCCAACATGTGGCTGCACCACTGCAGACACATCACATTGGTGAAACAATTCCCGCAGCACCAGTGCACTGCACACATGCAGGCCACATGACAACCGGACCCCTTGTGACACAGCTCTGCAGCATACACTGCCCAAGGCTGTGAAGTTCACCTTGCACAGGCCTGGACATCGGCCCCACACCGATCCACGCACCCAGCAGCGCAGCCATTCACGCTTTGAACTGCTCATGGCTGTGCTTCGCATCATCACCCTACATGCAGTGCAAACCTGTGAATTCCCCCTGCATGCACCACCTCCTGCGCGACACAACCGCAACCACCCTGCTGACATGCTGACAGGGCTCAATGCACAACAATCCTGCAGCATCACAAGCACAAGCACTCACGTTTTGCTGCTGCCTTGAACTGCTCATGGCTGTGCTTCATGTCACCACCCCACATGCAGTGCAGAAACCTTTGATGCCCCTGCATGCACCACCTCCTGCACGACACTTTGCTATTCACCAATCGCAACAACCCTGCTGATATACTCACATGCTTCAGCGCGCAGCAATCCCGCAGCAACACAACTTGTAATTGCAGCAACGCAGACTACTCACGCTTTGCCTCTGCCTTGAACTGCTCATGGCTGTGCTTCACGTCATCACCCCACATGCAGTGCACACCTTCCATGCTCCTGTATGCACCATCTCCTGCGCAACACTTGCTGCTCACCAGCCGCAACAGCCCTGCTGACATGCTGACAGGGCTCAATGCACAACAATCCTGCAGCATCACAAGCACAAGCACTCACGTTTTGCCTCGGCTTTGAACAGTTCATGGCTGCGCTTCACGTCGTCTGCCCACTCCTCGAAGCCCAGCTGCTGCAGCGCGCGCACCACAAACTCGGGGGTGATGGTGGACTTGTGCTCGCGCATGGCCAGCTCGTTGGCCTCGGTGGACACCAGCTGGATGAACTCTGCAGCAGTGGCAACAACAAGGCAGAGGTAAGGAGCAGACAATCACTAGGAGCGGTGGCAGAATTTGCTCCACACAGGATTTGCCGCATGCAGGCCATGGCCAGCGCGTTGGCCTCGGTGGACACCAGCTGGATGAACTCTGCAGCAGTGAAGTGCAGTAAACAGCACACAACAGGAGCAGACAGCCACCAAGAGTGCCAGAAGCAGGATTTGCTGCAGGCCATGGCCAGCTCTTCAGCCTCAGTGGGGATAGGTTATGCACTGTGCAGGAGCGTACTGCGCGGCAGATGCATGGCAGGTGCCCACAGAAAGTGTTGAACGGAGCTGCTCTCAGCCATGGCCAGCTCGTTGGCTTCACTGAACAGCTGCTGCTGCTGCTGTCCCCGTCACTTGTGCAGCAGCCCATCGTTCACTGCATGCAACATTGCCGCTGCAGCCGCTGCAGCTCACCTGTGCAGCAGTCCACGAGCATGCCAGAACAACAGACGCATCTATTGCATGCAATGAATGCTGCTGCTGTCTTCACAGTCCCTGCATTTCACATGTGCAGCAGTCCATGAGCATGTCCATGCAGTCCGCAGCTCCGTGACAGCACTGGACATCAGCTGGATAAGCTGCTGCTGCTGCTGTGATTGCTGCCGTCACTTGCCCAGCAGCACAGGAACCTGCCACAACAGAAGATGCATAACCTGCATGACATCCCTGCAGCTCACCTGTGCAGCAGTCCATGAGCATGTCCATGCAGTCTGCAGCACAGCGCATGTCGTGCGGCAGCAGCTCTTTCACCATCTTGGTCAACGTGGCTGCAGCAGCAGCAGCAGCAGCACCGGCAGCAGCAGCAGCAGCAGCAGCGGCAGCAGCAGCAGCAGAACAAGTGCAGAGCAGGGAGCATCGCAGTATGACGTCAGTTGCTGTCACAGCACAGGTATACTAGTGACACAGTAAGCGCTGATGTCTGGCCTGGCAGACTTGTTGAAAGCAGCAGGTGACAGGGATGGAAGCATGCTTGCAGGTGCGTGCAAGTGTGTAAAGCTTAGCTGCCAAGAACAATACATGGTGCTGATATGCGCCTGTGCATGCCCTGGGTAGCCAATGTCCCTTCATCCAGAGTTGCAGAAGTGACTGCCAGGCAGTAGCGCTGGAAGTAGCCTGCTTACCCTTGGGGAGTGATACATCGTTCTCCTCCATGGAATAACACCTCTTCGCAGCAAGATGGCCCAACCACGCGTCCCTGAATTTGAACAGCAATCCAGGGTATGCGAGTGTGCTGTGCAAGACCAGTGACAGTCTGTGAGAGCCAGGTTCTCAATCAGAGTAAAGGATCATGTGTCGTTGGTGTTGTATAGAATACTCTCGTGACTGTTTCATCAGCATATCGAGAAGAAAAGCCTGACGCGTATTATTGAGCGCCACAAGCAGCAGAAAAGCAATCAATAAGGTAACAGTAAGGCTTATATGGCTTTTCCTGCGCCTTTGGCTGTGAGGTGTGACCGGGCACCTGCCACTGCGAGTGAGGCCTTATATAGTGTGCATTCGGTGGCAGCTCAACCGGCGTTGTTATTCGCTGGCACGCGGCAGCTGTAGGAGCGTTCTAGGCGTCCGGTGAGGTAATCAACCGATCCTTAGGTAGCTTTGTACCACTCAGCAGCGGCCGTTGCACTCCAGCCTGCTCATCTGGCTGTTGAACCTCACTTGCTGCAGCTGTTGTTTCAACTGCCGCTGCGGCACCCTTATCTCCGCAAAAGCCCTGACAAACCGATTGACACGATTGCTAGAGATGTTACACTGCTCTCTGCGGCGCTGTGGAACTACCAGCTTTGACTCTAGCACTGCTAGGCTTTGGCAGCAGATCAGTAGGCGCACAACCTGGGCAGCATGTAGCGCTTTCCTTCAGATTTTACCACACGCCACGCACGCCTACGACATATAAAAGCTTCAGGCTCCAAGGCACAACCTATTCCAAGCTGAAACACATAATCACACAAATGCCAGGAGGTGATGGCGCTCCTAAGAAGACAGCACCCGGACATGCTTATGATCCTCTCGCTTATGCTGCTGTTGATTGAGCTGTGCCTGGTTGATAGGTGGGTGGACAGAGCAGGACGGCCGCTAGTGTCTTTGCTGCTGCGCGTGCTGCTGCTGGTAGTGCTGCTGCTGTTGCTGCTGCAGCTGCTGCTGCTGGTGGTACTGCTGTTGTTGCAGCTGCTGTTGCTCCAACTGCTGCTCCTGCTCCGGCTGCCGGTGCTGCTGCTGTAGCCTGTGCTGCCGCTGCTGATGGTGCCCAAACCACTCTGCCTGCAGCTGTGCATAGTGCTGCTGCTGCCGCTGCTGAAACTGCTGCTGCCGCTGCATCTCTTCTCGTTCAAGCTCCGCAAGCAGCGTCTGCATCACCAGCAGCTTGTGGCGCCCTGCAAGACCTGCGGGATCCGACTCATCCGTTACAACAGTGTACAGCGTGTCTCGTAACATGCCCACTAGCTGCTTCCTGCAAGGACAGACAGCAGCAGATGCAGCAGCAGCAGACTTGACACCAGCGCTGCAGAGGTTATGCACGATGTGCGTAAAAACGCGTTTGGCACAGCTGCATGATAGTTGTTTGTTCTATGGCCTTGACGCTGTGGGCAGGCCGTATGGTTGCCGCAGCACGCGCTGCCCAACCTTGCCTAACAGTCCTGCAGAACCCCGCGCTTGCTTGCTTTCTGCTAGGGTGCTGCCGCTTCTCTTGCATGCAGCTCACATCACACGCATCAGCTGCACTCACTCGTGCCTGTTGTAGAAGGCCGCTACTGCGCGATTGGCCTCATCTCTGCTGTATGTCGTGCCAGGCAGCAGCACCTTGTCTGTCTGCAGCATCTTCTCTATTTGCGAGCGCAAGCTCTCCTGCAAGCATACGCGAGACAAAAACACGCTGATGAACATGCATGCTGGCGCTTTTGTGTCGCATGCATGCAGCATCTTGAACACTTGCAGGCACTGCAAAAGTCAGAAATGTGGGGTTCTGCTGCTGCGAACAGTTGCACCGCAGGCGGCTCCTGCAAGGCACGCGCTCTGCCCTGGGTTATACTATGGCCATCACACATTGCAACACCTCCACCGAATGCTGCAAGCAAGCGCCGCATAGGTGTGTGTGCAAGTACTGGTATGTACATATCTGCAGAAGTCACAGCATGGATGCTAACTGCTGCGCATGTGGCCTGCAGCTGGGCCTGGCTATGCATAATGCTGTCCTGCAAGCAGTTGCAAGGCCATGCCTCAAGGCAGCAAGCTCACGTTCTGCTTCATGGCATCCAAAGCCTGCGGGGCAGCATTGCAGTGAGTTAACTAAGCAAGGGCGTTGGCCAGTTTACCAGCACGCAGATTGTTGAGCAGAGGATCATGATACTGTCTCCACAGGAGTGCTGTAGCTGTGTCCACATTGGTGGCCAGTTGTTGCAGCAGTTGATGCATCAACACATCACGCAAGCTGCCTGCTGCACGGTGCATCGACTTGCAGGTGGTGCCCAAGCTGCAGTGTTTGGTGTTGCTGGTGAGTCCACACAGCTGTTGAAAAGTGTTGCTGTTAGTGCCTGCTGCAGCTCTCACACCTTGCCACGCAGTGTGTCCAGTGTGCCACTCTTCTTCAGGACATCCACCACTTTGCCAGCGCCATCCAATGGGCTAAGGGAGTACTGGGAAGGTGAAGCTGCCAAATATACGTCCTGGCTGAGCTGCTGCGCCATGCTGTTGTTGCTGACAGCAGTACTGCTGATGCCAAGCGCCCCTTTTCTTGCTGCTGAGTGCTATGTCAGCAGGTGCGCCTGAGTGACTTACGATATGTCTCACAGTCACATTCAGTATGGTAGGCTAGCTGTGCAGCATGTGTAGGGAATCAACAGTGCTGACAGCAGCGCTGTCACAGCACTTTGGTGCTGCTGCTTGGGTCGAGGGCACTGGCTATGCTTGTTGCTGCTGGCTATGCTGGTTATAAACAATACAACAATTCAATCCGATACGCACGAGTGCGACGGCGTCAACCGCAAGGACGGCAGGCCCGGACACACCACAGCACCCTGAACCAGGGCTTTCAGTTGCGGTAGTCGTTCAATGATCAGTCCACCGCACCTGTTGAGCATGTCGATCTGTGGTGCTCCGGGAGCTTGCTATGGTCAACTTCCGCTGATCACCAGCATGCAGTACAGGCCGGTGCTACTGCTGCTCAGCCTGCTGCTGCTTCAAGTTGTGGGCTGCTCCGTGCAGACCAAGCCGTTGAAGCCCTTTGACTACATAACCGGAGAACTTATAGCCCTAGACGGCGACGCCAGGGCGTACCAGCTGACTGGACTGAAGCCCAGCACTGGCTACGAAGTCAGGCTGTCCTTCCCAGCATCGGTGAGTTGCAGGAATGGTGTCATTTGTTGGGTACACAGCCATGGGAATAGTCACACCGATGCTGAGGTGTGATGTATGATGGCATCTATGTGCTGGCAGCCAGCAGCTTATCTCCTCTGCAGCTGCATGCCCACAACCTCTCCTCCTGTACATGACCAGTCATGACGCATACTTGATTTGCTCATTGATACAGCAAGCCTGCTTCACTTCACTAAACACCTGCTGCCTGCAGATTCCTGCCTTCATCAAGTACCAGATCGTGGACGGCACAGCAGCAGCTGCTGCACAAGGCAGGAAGCCAGCCAGGTGAACAGCTCAACAAGCAGGCAGCTGCCGGAATAGAGCAGGGCTTACCAGCTGCCTGCACCCTCCTGACATGTCCCGTAGGAATCAGAGCTTCACATTCGGTGCTAGCTAGTCTGCAGCAAACATGCGCGTGCAAACAGCGGTGGCCATCACCTGCCAGTTTCACTAAACACAGCAACGCCCGCAGCACGCAATTGCACCTTGATACCCGCAACAACATAATCTCCTTTCATGCACAATACTACAGTCTTGGCGTTTCATGTAGCCCTCTTGAACACGTATATGTAACTCGTTCGGCTTCACTGTACGTGTGTCCTGCAGGCGCCTGCTGGACTGTGAAAAGCTCATCTTTAGCACTGACAGCAGCGGCGCGGTGCAGGTGCGCACAGCACACAGCACGCAGAATAGCAGCAGCAGCAGCACTCTGCTGCACAGCCGTGTGATGTGCTGCGCTTTATGTGCTTGCAGTACACCGCTTGTGCCCAAGTGCGGACAGCATCAGCGCTAGCAGTTGCACCAGCAGCAGTACTACTCAGGCAGCACTGCTATACAAGGAGCTTGGTGGTTGCTTCATATGCGCCTGCATGTGCATGCAAAACTTTACCGCCAAACGGTGTGCTAGCACCGGCTGAAACAGTACTGCTGTCAGCAGCTGCCAACCAGGCCTGTTTTCCTGCCCAGCTGTGTGATGTGCTGTGCCTTACGTGCTTGCAGTACACCCTGTCTGGGCGCAATCGCCTCATACATGTTGCTGCTGCGTTTTATGTGCTGCAGGGCTGTGCGCAGCCTGTTGTGCTGCCCAGCTGCGTTGTTTGCTGTGCCCTGCATGCTTGCAGTTCACCGCTTGTACCAAAGGGCTCACACCTGCTGCTGCTGTTGCTGCTACGGCTGATTGTGCTGCAGGGCTTTGCGCAGCCTGTGGTGCTGGTGACTGCAAAGCGGCGCAGTGTGCACAGGGACGGGCCCACAGCTGGAGCCAGCAAACTGGTCTTTAACATTGGTGCGCTGATACAGCCATAGCAGCTGTGTCTCTTTGTGTGATCTAAAGTGCGCTCACGTCGGCGTTTGGCTAGCGTTTGTGATGTGCAAACCCCTTCCTTCTATTCTGCCGCATGCACGCGTGCGTGGCTCCTGGTCGGGATTCTCGTTGCTTTGCAGTGCAGCATGACAAGTAAACAGCAATTGTTGCTGTCAGCTGCTGGAGCCAACGACAGAGTTTATTTATTGCTGGCATAAACCTATGCTTGCACCAGCCGCTGTTGCATGCCCAGCTGTATCACACACGCTGCCATGGCACCAGCAAGCCAGCGTTGCTGAGTCCCCTCATGGCTGCTGCTGATGTTGCTGTTGTTGCTGCTGGCTGTTGCTGGTGCTGTTGCTGCTGCTGCTGCTGTTGCAGTGCTGGCTGAGCTGCTGCCTGTTGTTGGGCTGCCGTTAGACAGCATCCCCGTAGTTGCAGCTGTGGTGGTGGCAGTGCTGGTGAGCATATAGGGTCTACACCTTGCATAGAGCATAGTGCTGCCCTGTTCACCATGTGCGCACTGCGTAATGGCAGACAGATGCTGACTGTGTGGCGTCACAGCAGCTGAGCATGTTGCATACAGCAGGCTGGTGTCATCAGAGTTGTCTACTGACCAAATAGCTCAGCGGCTGGCTCAGCTGCTTTCAAAATAAACACGTCGTGGCTCAACTGCTCTCTTTCCTTTCAGGCCTTGATACACAGCTGATCAACGGAGTGCCTGCACTGTCACACCGCGCAGGTTGCACTGTTGTGGTCCATCTACTGGTCAAGGCATATCTTCCCCAGGCTGCTGCTGTGGCTCACAGCACCGCCAACAGCAGCGGCAGACAGCAGCAGCGCAGCAAAGCGCGACAGCTAGCTGCCATCTGCAAGCAGCAAGGAGCTTGCGCCATCGTGGAAACTGCATCCTGCAACCAGGCGCGCACCAGCGATACAACACTGCAAGCAGTAACATCCTTCCCACCACCTGGTGCTGCAACAGCAGTGACAGCAGCACAGATTGCCAGCTATAATGGATGCTGACAACCTTCAGCTGGCCAGCAGTCTGGTTTCTGCCTCCTACGTGTCCCAGGGTGGTGCTGCGCTGGCAGCGAGGCGGCGGCTGATCAAGTCGCTGCTCAGCAACAGGCGGCTGCCGCAGACAGGATGGGACGAGGCCACCATTGAGATGCTGCTGCAGGTGAGTGATCGCAAACCAACTGGTTATATACAAGCGTGTATATTAAGCGCTTCCACAATATCCCTATTGTGCACGTTGCGCCGATCTGAGCACTAGCACCGATCGCATGCATCAGCTCTGTGCACCCTGACAGTCTTACACATTCTATGTTGCTTCTGCTGTGTGAGTCGTCCTGCGATGCTAATGTGCAGCACTCCACCCACATCCGCACTTTCTCTCTGCTCGCTGGTTCACTGCCAAACCAAACCTGACCCTTCTGTGGCTGGCCCTGCTGTTCCTGTGGCTGCTGCTGCTGCGGCTGCAGAACGCTGCCTTGATGGACAGTAACACATTCCCTGGCCAAGTTGGCCTGGGTTAGCGAGAGGGCAGGGTGGCGTGCCCCCTTGTGCACTTTACGCAGAGCCGCACTCTCTCTGATCGCTGGTACACTGCCAAACCCTACTGACCCCTGCGTTGCTTGCTCGGCTGCTGCTGCTGCTGCTGCAGGATGCTGCGTTGATGGACAGCAACACATTCCCTGGCCAAGTTGGCCTGGGTGAGAGGCAAGGCAGGGTGGCGTGCCCCCTTGTGCACTTTACGCAGAGCCGCACTCTCTCTGATCGCTGGTACACCGCCAAACCCTTCTGACCCCTTCGTTCCTGGCCCTGCTGCTGCTGCTGCTGCTGCAGGATGCTGCCTTGATGGACAGCAACACATTCCCTGGCCAAGTGGGCCTGGGTGAGAGGCAAGGCAGGGTGGCGTGCCCCCTTGTGCACTTTACGCAGAGCCGCACTCTCTCTGATCGCTGGTACACTGCCAAACCCTTCTGACCCCTTCGTTCCTGGCCCTGCTGCTGCTGCTGCTGCTGCAGGATGCTGCCTTGATGGACAGCAACACATTCCCTGGCCAAGTGGGCCTGGGTGAGCGAGAGGGCAGGGTGGCGTGCCCCCTTGTGGCGCGCGTGCACTGCCGCTTAGCTCATGGCATTGGGCGCAGCGGAGACATTGCAGCGGAGCAGCCCAAAGCAGCAGGTGCGTACAGTGCTGTACAGCAACGGGTTGGTGTCTGGGAGTAATTGGAACCTTTTGATAGGCAGCAACACCCTTCCTGGGCCAGACAAACATAAGGTGAGCGCATGCACTGCCGCATGGCACCAGGCGCAGCGGCGACATTGCGGCAGAGCAACCCAAAGCAGCAGGTGCGTTGGTTTGCAGAAGGATGGTGGATGCTGTTGGGCGCGGGGCGCCAGGCCTGTTGCTGCCAGCATCACCGGCGCGTTTGTTGAGGTGGGACTGCGAACAGGGCATTTTATCTGCGCTGGAATTTCTGCTCATCTTTATGCTGCAGGCGCGTTGGTGCTAGCCAAACTTGCAAATTCGGCTGATGATGCGTCGAGCGCAGCACTGCCCAGAGCAACACGCATGGCCCTCACATTAGCAGCATGCTGCTGCCCCTGCTGCTTGATGTTGCATCGCAGGCTCTTCTATGCTGGCGAAAATAGCAGCTCATCTTGCTGGTGATGCGCTGAGCATAGCTGGCCTGCAGGACATGGCACTGCCCCTGGTGCTGTCCAGTGCAACAGGCATGGCCCTCACTCTGGTGATGCTGCCCCTGCTGCTGGAATTTACACCGCAGGCTCCTCCATGCTAGCCAAGCTCGCAGCACACCTGGCGGGTGATGCGCTGAGCATAGCTGGCATGCAGGACATGGCACTGACCCTGGTGCTTCCCAGTGCAACAAGCATGGCTCTCACACTCAGCAGCATGCTGCTGCCTCTGCTGCTTGACATTGCATTGCAGGCTCTTCTATGCTGGCCAAACTTGCAGCACACCTGGCGGGTGATGCGCTGAGCACAGCTGGCCTAGCAGACTTGGCACTGACCCTGGTGCTTCCCAGTGCAACAGGCATGGCTCTCACACTCAGCAGCATGCTGCTGCCTCTGCTGCTTGACATTGCATTGCAGGCTCTTCTATGCTGGCCAAACTTGCAGCACACCTGGCGGGTGATGCGCTGAGCACAGCTGGCCCAGCAGACTTGGCACTGACCCTGGTGCTTCCCAGTGCAACAGGCATGGCCCTCACACTGGTGATGCTGCTGCACCTGCTGCTTGATGTTATGCTGCAGGCTCTTCTATGCTGGCCAAGCTCGCAGCTCATCTTGCTGGTGATGCGCTGAGCATAGCTGGCCTGCAGGACATGGCACTGCCCCTGGTGCTGCCCAGTGCAACAGGCATGGCACTCACCCTAGTGATGCTGGCAGCAGCAGGAGCACCAGCAGCAGTACGAGCTGGCCCAGCAGCAGCAGCAGCAGGTGCCAGCAAGCAGCCAGCTTCAGCAGCTGATGCAACAACCGCAGAGCCGACCCAGCAGCAGATGTCCTGTCCTGCAGACCCTGCTGCTGCAAGCAGCAGCAGCAGCAGCGGATCACCGCTGCCGCTGCCGCGCTATGTTGTGTGGAGCCGCATTGACCAGAAGACCTGTCTCAAGGCCATCACAGCTGCTAACTTGGTGCCTGTTGTGATTGAGCTGCAGCAGCAGGGAGATGAGCTGGTTACTGATGTAGCTGGCATCCAGGCAGCAGTGGGGAGGCTGGGTGCTGCCAACGTTGCTGCTGTGGTCACCACCACCAGCTGCTTCGCGCCACGGTGAGGTTCAAAGGCTTACACGTTGTCATTATAGTCAGCATATTACCCGTTCACGGCTTGCACGTGTGTTGAAGCAGCAGCTGTAGTATGAGGCAGCAGGCCATATGCACTGTAGGGATTTGCTGGATGCTCCAGTGGAGAGGCTGGGTGCTGCTTATGTGTTGCTGTGGTCACACCACCAGCTGCTTTGCGCCACGGTGAGGCTCAAAGGCTTGCAGTTGTGTTGCAGCAGCAGTAGTAGAAGTGTACAGTAGCGTGAGGCAGCTGTCTCTATATGCGGTGGGGATTTGCTGTGCTTGATTGCGTCAGCTGGTGTGCACTCGACGAGATGCTGGATATTATGCCTCCATGTTTGATCGGAGCCCACCACTCATATGCATCACCAGTTGTGATCAGTCAACCAACCACCTGCCTGCATGCCACCCGCCTGCGTGCCACCTGCCTGCATGCCACCTGCCTGCATGCCACCTGCCTGCATGCCACCTGCCTGCATGCCACCTGCCTGCATGCCACCTGCCTGCATGCCACCTGCCTGCATGCCACCTTCCTGCGTGCCACCTGCCTGCGTGCCACCTGCCTGCATGCCACCTGCCTGCATGCCACCTGTCGTCAATAGCTTTAATATAGCTGCCCCAAAACTATGCTGCTGCTGCTGCTGCTCTGCTGTTGTCCCTGCAGGGCCAGCGATGATGTTATCGCTGTAGCCAAGCTCTGCAGCAAGCTAGGCGTGCCACATATCATCAACAACGCATACGGCGTTCAAGCGCGCACCCTTACAGCAGCAGTTACAGCAGCGTGCAGGCGCGGTAGGGTAGATGCAATCGTGCAGAGCACAGACAAGAACTTTATGGTTCCTGTTGGTGGATCCATTGTAGCAGCACCAGCAGGAAAAGGCAGGGATTGGCTAGTGCAGGCAGTAGCAAAGGGGTACCCTGGGCGGGCGTCCATGACGGCTCACTTGGACTTGTTAGTAACGCTGTTACATTGGGGTGCGGCAGGTTGGACGCGCATGCTGCAGCAGCGAGAAGAGGTGTATGGGTACTTGTCAGAACAGCTAGCGCAGGCTGCAGAGCAAGTGGGAGAGCGTGTGTTAGCCACACCAGGCAACCCAATCTCGTTGGGCATGACGTTAGACGGGCTGGCAGCAGCTGCTGCTGCAGCCAATGAGGCAGCAGAGCATGCAGCAGTAGCAGGTGCTGCTGCTGCAAGCAACAGTGGTGGAGCCGCAGCAATAGCAGCAGCAGGAAGTGGCACTGGTGGCGGCAGCAGCAGCTCGAAGCGTGTTGATATTACGTTTTTTGGAGCCATGCTGTGGGCCAGGTGAGCAGTGTGGAAAGTCTGAAGAGTCCATGCGTGCTATGTTGGAGCAACATCTTGCCTTGTGTTGCCGTGCTTTGCGCCAGGTGAGCAGTTGAACTGTTTGAAGATGCTAGGACCCTTCTTGCTAGTGTCGTGTGCTGCAGCAGTATCCACTTGCCAGCGTGCTATGCTTGGATCAACATTTTCCCTTGTTTGCCATGCTGTGGTCCAGCTGATCAGTGCAGGACGGGGATCTCATGCTTGCTATGACCTTGTGCTGCATGATATGCCAGCGTGCTGTACTGGGGCCAACAAGTCGATCCGCTTTTCTTGTGCTGAAGGATAGCTGACAGAAAGACTTGTAGGATGGAACTGGGGTTGATGCAGGGTTTGCCAGCAGCAGCTGCAATCGTGTGCCTTATGCGTTAGCAGCCGGCAGCAATGTGATAGCTTCTGCAGCATCGGCTCTGCTTGCGAGTGCCGTCAACCGCTAGCTTATGAGCTGATGATATCAGCAGCATTGCATGATTGTAAGACCCTCAGTGGCTTGCAGGAAACATCTTCAATGGCATGGTTGCGTTGCATCTCATTTCGGCAATTGTACACTGCCCACGTTGCATCTTGTTGCTTGCAGGAACGTGTCAGGCACGCGTGTGCTAACGAGCAGCAAGCAGCAGACGGTGGGCGGCATCACCTTTGATGACTATGGCTGCCACATTAGCGGCTACCCTCACCCCTACTTGACAGCAGCTGCAGCGCTGGGAGCCACAAGAGAGGATGTAGATGTGTTTGTTGTGCGATTGGTGCGGGCCTACAAGGAGCTGAAAGACAAGTGGAGCAAGCATGCAGCACAGGCAGCTGCAGCTGCAGAGGCATAACATACGTGGTATGTGGTAGCCTCCGCTCAGCTTCAGGACTCCTACTAGGGTTACGTATGCTGCTGCAGGTGACGGTGTTATAGTTACCACAGGCAATGGTGTCAAGAGGGATCCAAGGTTTGTGTTGTCTGTAGCAGCGTCTGTAGATTATCTGCACTGCAGCACTGCACACGTTATGCGCATGCACGTTGATGCTATGGCTTAATGGGTAACATGATGATGATGATGATGATGCGCATGCACATGCTGGACGCTTGCACGGTTGGCAGCGCACACAGTTGAACCAAAGCTGCCATGCTGTGTAAACCGGCACTCAGTGCATGATGCACCAGGGTTGGATGGGCCGCCCTCTGCGACCTGCTGCTGTTCACTGAACAGAGTATGTTGAGCCTTATGCCACTTGGTGTGCTTACTGTAGCCATAGTAAAACGTGTTGCGCACACCGAATGCTCCGCTAGTTACACAACGATGAGTATATCGTCATCATGATCAAGTCTTGCATTTCATATGCATTTGTGCCACAGATCTGGTTTGTGCCGCCTTATGCCGCATTAGTCGCCCTTGTTCTTGCTTCTGATTGTGAGATCTTGACAACATGATCTCGGTTGGTGTGCTTCTTCAGCACAAGCTGCTGGCTGAGTGGGGTGTGTCTCTGACACACCGCAGATCATCATCATCATCATGTTACCCATTAAGCCATAGCATCAACGCCATCGGCCCCGCGCCCCTCAGGAGCGGAAGAAAGAGGGAGCACCGCAGATATAATTGCTTGCTTATCCTGGAGAGAACTTGTGCTCATCTGATGGCGTCAATGTGTTGCATGGAGCGCTCATCTCCTTTTGTCACGTGTTGACTCTGTGCTCATTTGGGGTGGCTCATACCATCTAAGATGGTGACTGGACCCACATGTAACTACTCTCTCATTATTAATATTCAAAGCATGTGCGCCTGCTATGTGCACACATGTGCGCCATGTGTGGAAGATTGCTACTCAGTGCTGGCTGCTGCTCACTGAGCTCAGCCTCGAGGCTCGGACAATGACCGTCCCGGGGCCGTGCCAGCATGCTGCTCAGTGCACAGGACACCACGTCTGACCCGAACGTGTATGCACATGCAACAAAAGTGCGAAAGATGGATGTGTGCTTATTTAGTGAACTCGGCCTTGGCATGTGTAATCTCACTTTCCGGCCAAAGAGGACGATGTGGCTTAGGTATGACAAAAAAGTGAACACAGAAGTAGTGCAAACCCCACACTACACCAGTCTTAGTACCCCAAGTACTTCAGAGTCTCCAAGAATTGGCAACAGCACGCTGTGACAGCGGACCTCTATCATAGATCATTATCTAGATCATGAGCATGATACGTGGCAACAGATGCTTGACCTGGGGTCATGGCATGGCTTACTGACCAGTTGCAACCAATCGCAGCCCATTGGCTGACTAGGTAGCACCACCCTTGTGTGTGTACACAACCTTGCTGTGTCAGTGTAAGCAGTCCTTTGTACTGTAAGGAATGTAGCGGTACTGGAAGGCACACGCACGCAAGCCTTGCTTTAGCAAAGCAAACAAACAACCCCTGCATACACCACTGGCGGCGCCCGACTGCCTCACACCCGCAGGAGTGACTCCAGCCACTCCGGGTTGTTCATCAGAAACAGGGAGCCATACCACATCATCGGCTGTAGGTGCGTGATGGGCCCGCAGCAGGCAGAACAGCACTGCTGTTCAGCAGGCCCATCGCTCTGCATGCAGCATGTGCTGCTGACCTGGCTGGCGACCCCACTAAACCGCAGTGCAATCGGCAGGGGCTGCAGATGCTGCCACACTCTCAAGGGGTGGAAACGCCCATCTGGGGAGGCACAACAGATGAAGTCTGCCACAGCGGGCTTTTGCAGGCGTTAGAAAACCTGCATACACAACAGCACGGTGCACATGGCACACTTGTGACAAGATGTTTTCGTGCTTCACAAACAACAGAAATGTATGTTGTGTGTTGCTTGTCATGCACAATGAATCCAGGCTTCGCCTGCTGATGCTGCTGTATGTCCTCAACATCAGACCTCGCAACCTAGCAGCAAAACAGGGATACTGCTTGCCTGCAACCAGCTAATGTGATCGCCCTGAGGCTGTTGACGCGCACCTGCTTTGCACCTCAACACGTAAAACACATGGTCAAGCACGGCCTGCCCTCTGCCCTTGGCCAAGGATGTGATGGGCAGGGTATGGCATAGCAGGCGCCCAGCCTGCAACTGCTTAGCGCCATAGCAAACCTCAAACCCAACAGCAGTTTGTGAAAGCTGACCACGGATGGCGGCTTGGCTTGCAGGTCAAAAGGTGACCGGTACTCCATCAGCACCTGCCACAGGTGTGCCGTTGACTGTGGTACCCTACTCCACCCTGCTCCACCTCACACAGGTGCTCCTGCAAGCATGGTCAACATGATAGACTAAGGGGCTGCATGTAGAAACTGTCAAGCACTTGCTGCAGAGCTGTAGCACACTCGCGCCACCGCTGCGCACCCTGTGCGTTCAAAATAAGACTACAACGGTCTCTGCTGCTACGCCATGAAGCTGCAGATCACAAATCACTGCAGTCCACATTGGCCTGAGCAGCAAGACTTACTTGATGTGCTGCTTACGAGTAGCACCGCCACAGCCTCACACCGCCAAGTCGCAGCGTCGCAACTAGCAGCATATGCTCCTTCTGCCGCCGCAAGAGCAACCGTACACAACGGTACATGGCATACACGCAGCTTCATCCCCATGGCGCCCACTTGTGCACCACCCCTGTGTGGCTGCCTGTGTAGATGACATGGCTCTGCTCGTCATACAGCAGCGCGGTCACATCTGCATATGACATAGAGGCAGGGTTAAAGCACACAGTTGAAGTCAAACAGCGTGTGTCCTGCAGGAATCATGTTCAGATACGGAGAGCGCTGCCTGCAGCGATGTGTAAGTGACATGCCTCTGCTCAGCATCATACACCAGCGCAGTCACCACCTGCAAGTACCGAACAGACAACACGTGCGATGTTGACTGCTTGCAGGACACGCTCCAGCATATGTCTTGCAGGATTCACTGCATGTTTGACCACTTGACCGGCGTTTGACCCAGCAGCTCTGCGGCTGCATGACTGTGTCGCTGCTACATGGCACAACCAACTTCGACCAGAGGCAATGCCTAATGGGCCCCACCATCCTGTGAATCAACTATCCGCCTGCTACTCCCGCCTTAGGGCGTTGGCCAACACCCAAGCAGCTGCAGGACAACTACTAACTTCGGCGCATCTACTTTCATCGTTCAGGCTGTGCAGCAGGTTCAGCTACTGCTGCCAACCCGCCTGCTAGTGCTGCCTCAGCGTGCCTGCCAACACCGGAGCAGCTGCAGGACAGCCATCAACTGCGGCGTGTCTATATCCATAGCATGGCTGTGCATGGGTTTTCATAGATAACCCTGCCAACCCACCTGCTAGTGCTGCCTGAGCACTCAACTCCCCATCAGCAACAGCCTTCCCAGGAGAACCCTGCTGCTGCTGCTGCTGCCCCGGCTGCTGCTGGCCCTGCTGCATTAGCAGGCGCTGCTGCAGCTCTGTCTCCTCATCACCTGCTGCTGAGTCAGCATGATCATTATGTGCTGCTGCCGTCACTTTTGCGATGAGCCTGCCTGTGGTGGGGCAGCTGAGGTGGATGGCTGCTGCTGATGATGATGATGGCAGCATGCCGCCGCTGCCCTTGGGCTGAACAAACGCAGCAGCAGCAGCAGTGCAGGCAGAATTTGGCATAGACCATTGACCCAGGCGTGAGTGAAAAGCACAGCCAGCCTGGGAACCCACAGAAGACGAACTGCCAACTTGAAAGTCAACCTGCAAGTGTTGGGATAGCATACAGTGGCCCTACCTGGGCTCATGTGATTCAGCGTCCCCTCAAGCAAGCAAAATGCGCAAGCAGCAGAGCATCAGCAACAGCAGGAGACGACATGCGGTATACATGCAGGTACACTGCACCAATGCTAATCTTGCCAGTGTTGTGCTCACCCTGCAGTATAACGCCACCCAGTGTGTTTCGTGGGGTGTGTGCTGACTGGCTATCACTGCTCAAGCCTCAAACAGCTTTCCCAAGGCTTGTGGGGGGTGTTATATTGTTATGAGGCGTAAGGATGCTTAGTGCTGTCATGTTGAGGTGTGGGGGCCTTGCAAGAGCAAGCACACGCGTTGACGTTGACTTGTCCACTGTGTCTGCTGTGCTCACCCTGCAGTATGACGGCACTCAGTCCCGGCTACAGCACTTTAAAAGCAGTTTGTGTGACTGGCTACAGCTACTGTGAAGCAAAGGTCAACTTGCTGTTGACTCTGGGTCATGAATCATGTTGCCAGTGGCTTGATCCTGCCAGTGTCGTGCTCACCCTGCAGTATGAGGCCACCCAGTCCGGGCTGACGTACACGAGCGCGTCATGGCGTGCATCAGGGTAGTACAGCTCATGGTCCTCAAAGGTGGCTACAACCTGCGCCTGCAGAGCATCACAACATAGAAACATAAGCAATAGCAGTCATGACGCGCATCAGGGTAACGCAGCTCATGGTCCTCCAAGGTGGCAACGATTTGCGCCTGCACAGCACCAACCATACAATTTGACTTGTTTTCACCACAGCAGCAAAAGCAGTACATACTTATAGGACATCACTCTGAACATGATTTTAGAGCAGTATATGTTTCAGTCTGGGACATATGGCCCAACACAAACAGCACGCTGCTCACTGTAGCAACGCAGGCCCCGTCACACTGCCGCACTCGCACCGCTGCTGCGGCAGCTGCCAACCCTCATCACATGTGACCCAACTGCTCAATGCAGCACATACATATAGGACAACACTCTGAACAAGGTTTCAGAGCAGTATATGTTTTAGTCTGGGACATCTGGGCCGACAAAAACAGCGCAGCTGAACCTGCCACGCAGGCCCTGCCACACCCCCATACTCGCACCGCTGCTGCAGCAGCTGCCCACCCTCACCACAGGTGACTCAACTGCTCAAAAGCAGCATATACATATATTACAACACTCAGAACATGATTTCAAAGCAGTTGATAAATTAGTCTGGGACATTTGGGCCAACACAAACAGCAAACCACTCGCTCCCTGCCACACGGTCCCCGTCACACTGCCACACTCGCAACGGTGCTGCGGCAGCTGCGCACCCTTACCACAAGTGACTAAACTGCCCAGAAACAGCACATGCATATAGGAAACACCCGGAACATGATTTCTAGATACTACTCATCATTATCAACTAAGTTCTGGATACATCTGGGCCAACACAAACAGCAAACACTCACCAGCAGGGCCTGCCGCACAAGCTCCGTCACAACTTCAAGACGATAGTTGTGAACAACTCATCATCTTGAACATTAATATGAAGTTTAAAGCGGATTTATGCTGCAGCTCACCTTGAAGTTCCAGGTGGTGGACAAGCATGCGAGCTGCAAGACTGTGAAAAAAATAACAACTAAAACGTGATCAACTTGAAGAACAGCATGAAGTTAACAGCAAATGACTGCTGCAGCTCACCTTGAAGTTCCAGGTGGTGAGCGTGTGGTAGCTGATGGTCATGAACAGGTGCTGCTGCTGCAGGTGCAGGAAGGATGACACGCAGCTCAGCGACTCGTGGCTGCTGGAGGCCTGCAGCGCAAGGCTCAGCACCTGCAGCAACATAGGACAGCCGACACAAGTCACAATTCCTATGCATCAGAAGCAGGGTTTTGACCCACTTAAGCCTCTGCTGCTCCGTGCGTACTTTAAAGAAGAACAGGCGCGGTTCCTAATAGCCAACACAGCATCCATATGAGTGTGAGTACGGCCAACACTAAACATTAGCCGAGGAAGCTACCAGCTGCTGGCGGCCTGCAGCACAAAGCTCAGCACCTGCGGCAACATCAGCAAGGCAACACAGCATGCATACAAGTGAGAACTGCCAAAAGATGATACATAATTGAGGAACCAGCTGCTGGCCGCCTGCAGGGCAAGACTGAGCACCTGCAGCAACACCGGACAGCCAACACAGCATGCAGAAGCCATTGTGATAAAAACAAAACAGATACAATCAGATACAATCAGCTGTATAGATAGAAGCACTTACAATAAACTACAATCAGCTGTGTATTGCATTGCTGCTGCAAGGTGTGCTGCTCAACACGGAGCCGCAGGCAAAGCAAGGGTAACTGCAAGGGTAACTGGGTTACAACTTCAATTCTGGCTTCTGTTTTACACCAGGCTGTTTATTTCTGCTTCAGGCTGAGTTGCATGTGGTCCAAAACAAAACCACCACTTGTACAACCACTTACGTTGTAGATCCTGAGCGGCCCCAGGGCCTGCTTGAGCAGCAGGCTGTCATCAAACAGCTCCACCACCTCCAGGCTGGCCTCAAAAACAAAACAAAACAGATACAGTCGCCTGTGTGCTGCACTGCTGCTGCGGAGCCAACAGGCAAAGCAAGAGTAACTGCATGCTAACAGCTTTATTATGTTGTTTTTATTCGCTAAAAAAAGCTTACTACTCTCAAATTGGTTTCGATTTATAATCTGTTATGTACATTTCTGTGTCATCGCTCACGTTGTAAATCCTGAGGGGCCCCAGTGGCTGCTTGAGCAGCAGGCTGTCATCAAACAGCTCCAGCACTTCAAGTGTGGCCTGGCTGGCACAAGGCACAGCCAGCTCATGACGGTACAGCAGCTGCACGCCAAAAATCGCAGCGCAGCAGGCAGCATGATAGGTATGCTGACAGTACAGCAGAAAGACATTTGATGGCATGTGGCCTGGCTGGCAGAGGGAGCAGCCAGCTCATGCCGGCACAGCAGCTGCACACAGCAATTTGAATGGCAGCAGGCAGCATGATCGGTACGCTGATAATACAGCATAGCACTTGATATAGTGTGTATGTCCAAGCTGTGCGTCAGCTGCAAGCAGAGCAGAAGACAGCCCAGGAGACAAGACGACAGCAGCACCGCACTACGAACGCACTGTGCTGCTGTGTGCTGCAGCCTTTTAAAAAGCCCAACGGCTGCAACTGCTGAGAGTGCGGCACAACTCATTGCACAGGACACGCCCCACAGCTAGCGCCTAAACATGACTGCTTTCACACGCACTTCGCTCACCACAATCAACAAGGCTACTGAAGCTGAGTCACGTTTGATCCGTCTGCATTTGTCTCATCTCATCTCATCTCATCTGCTCACCATGCCATTCACTGCGCTCAGCACCTCAAGAGGCAGCACAGCAGCAGCAGCAGCAGGACTACCAACCTCTTCCAGCTGCCCCTGCTGCTGCTGCTGCTGTTTCTGCCGTTGTACTGCCTCCTTGATGAGCAGTACGTAGCTGCTGCCCAGCTTGACGTCAGTGATGCCGGCAGCAGGCAGGCAGTACAGCAGGCTGTAGCTGGGACTGGACAGATCATACACCTTGTACTGCCTGCAGCGGTCGGTCAAGGGATACGCAGGAAACAGAGATCTTAGACCGGCATGCTGCAGGTTTATATACACGAATGCAGCTAGTAACTTTGCAACTGTGCAACTTTGTAGCTTGTACTGCCTGCAGCACAAAAAAGCAGGCAGGCAGTACAGCAGGCTGTAGCTGGGACTGGACAGGTCGTACACCTTGTACTGCCTGCAGCATGCGGTCAAGGGATGTGCAACAAACAAATACCTCACGTGGCGCATTCGTTCAGCAGCAGCGCCCCGTGTAATGCTGCATTGGATTCAATAATTCTGGCAACACCGCAGGCTTGGATCCCAATTTCTCAACAGAACAGCGCGGCGCCTGTGGAACTCACATGGTGGATGTGTTGAGCAGCAGCGCCCTGTGTGCTGCCTCGTCCAACTCCACAAAGCCCGGGAAGGCCACAGGCTCACAGATGGGCAGCCCTGCAGCACTGCACCAGCGGCTGCTGCTGCTGCTGTTGTTGAACGAGCTGCATCAGCACCAGCATACAGTGACAATGCACAGCAGAGCAAGTTCGTCAGACGCAAAAGGAACAGCAGACAGATGGACAGGCCTGCAGCGCTGCACCAGCGGCTGCTGCTGCTGCTGCTGTTGAAAGAGCTGCAGTAGCACAGCCAGAAATCCGGAGTGCACAGCAGAGTGAGCAGGGTAAACAAACAGACACAGCACACAGCACTGCTGCTGCTGCTGGTGGTGAAAGAGCTGCAGTAGCACAGCCGGAAATTGACAGGGCACAGCAGAGAGAGCAAGGTCAATATACCAAAGCAGACACCAGACAGCACACAGCTGACAGCACACAGGCTCACAGTTGGACAGGCCTGCAGCGCTGCACCAGGGGGCGCTGCTGCTGCTGCTGTTGAACAAGCTGCAGTAGCACAGCCAGAAATTGACAGTGCACAGCAGAGTGAGCAGGGTCAGGTTGTACTGAAGCAGATAGCAGGCAGCACACGGTAGTGCAAGCGATGACAACTTCTTTGCTATGCGTCAGCTGCTACCTAGATGCAGATGCGGGCGTCTGCTCGCTATTGTTATTGTTAGTAACAAAGTAACAAAATAACAGCCTCCTTGTGTGCTGCTGGCAGCATCCTGATCACCTTGTGAGCGCCGGCACAGATCTGCAGTGCAGCTGGTTGGGGAAGGCCGTGTCAGTTGCGTGAAACGACACAGCCAGAATGCTGCCATCACATTCGTTGAGCACGATGGAGCGGATGACGTCATGAGGCCCAGCGTTCAAGTACCCTAGCCGCCTTGTGCACGACACTGCAAGAAAGCAGTAGGTGATGGTGTTGAAACCACTGCAGGTTACCGCTACAAGTTGCCGCTGCTGTATGTTTGCATGCCATGCGGCCCAGCGTTTGGGTAGCCTAGCCGCCTTGTGCATGACACTGCAAAGAGAGAAGCAGGTGATGATGTTACGACATAAGTGCAGGCTGTCAACAGCACACAGCAGCTGCAAGTTGCTCTGCGTCTGGGCACGGTGCGTCCAGCACGCGGCAAGTGTATGGAAGTTCATGCTTCGTGCTCGCGCCTGCCCCTGCACCCTTCACTGATTCCCAGGGCACGTAGCCAGGTTCTTTGACGAATTCCTGCTGCAGTGCCTCACCTGACATGCTGAACACAGAGCAGAGGCCGCTGTTGGCCAGCACAAACAGCAGCTGGCCGTGCGCAAGCAGCTCCAGCACTGCACTTCGGCGCTGCATGTACGGCAGCGACACCCCCTCGCTGGACTGCTCGTCATAAGTGTCGATGGCAGCCTGCACGATGTAGTGAAAACGTGAAGCATGTGGGACAGGGGTGTTAGCAGGATTTTAGTTATGGGGGTTGGAGGTTGGGGTGCACATCTGCTTGTTATTGCTTGGCTTCTGCGATGTTCTTGGGCGGTCAAGAGCACGATACGCATGAACATGGATACACGTCTGCATCACCTGCAGCGCGAAGGATTGGACGGAAGCCTCCAGCAGTTTCCTGCGTGTGGCAATGCTGCTCTGCAGGCCAAGCTGCTGTTGCAACAGCAGCTGCGCCGTGTTGCTGCGACGAGCGACAAGAGACGGGTGGTCCGCCAGAATTCTTCGTTTCTTGTTCATGTCTGCTGGGATCAAGGCAGAGCATGCTTCAGCAAGCTGATTCAGCCTAGCATCACAAAGGACCTTTCAACAGCTCTTGCGATGTTCAAACCCAATCTGTTTCAACGGTTCGCACCGATTCGTCAGCACTACGCATGCCGGAAATCAATTGATGTTGCCGGACCGAGGTAACAAGGTCGCTAGGGTTATTCATGTAGTGCCTGCATTGGAGCTCAGCACTTCCTGGCCGACGTGCCTTCGCACATCTACTGCGCATTGCTGGAGAATGAGCAAAGAAGTGAATATGCTAACCACACGCATCAATACTGCAGGGGCATCAGCATGTTTCAGACCTGCTGCAAGCCGGTACCCTCTGTACATATGCGCTGCTGTCTTTCACATTGGCCCTCTGCACTTCCCCAGCAAAAAGGCAGCACAGTATCGCTGTCAAGGACTGCTGAAGCAAACAGCCAGCAGTTCGCAGATATCTCTAGACTCTGAAGATGGAACGTTCCTGCAGCACTTGCTGCAGCGGCACCCAGATGCACAGCGGAAGATCGGAAATGGCATCAGCTATTTCAGCACTCAACGAAGCCTGATGCCGGGATGCTATCACCCCACAAAACACTTTGTGCTTCACCGTCAAGATGGCAGCAGCACAGACTTCAGCTACAAGAAGTGCCTGGACAGCAAGCCGTTGGAAGCAACCAGCACCACCAGCTGCAGCAGCAGCAGCAACAGTACTAGCACCAGCAACCCCAGCAAAAGCAGAGCACAAAGAGGTAGCACCAATAGTGAATCAAATTCGGGTCTAGCAGCAGCAGCAGTGGCAGCAGCAGATGACAACAAAGCAGCTGCAGACAGCAGCAATAACTCAGCACCCCAGCAGCAGCGGCAGCAGCGTGTGCTGCCAGATGACTACTACTACAAAGCACTGCGCAACGCCATCAGCCCCAGTGTGAGGGCCTTCAAGGCAGCTGCACTGCGCAGTGCGGCCTCTGCTGCTCAGCCAGTCACCTGCCCTCTCAGCGGAGCACCACTGACGGGGAGCAACTCAGATGTAGATCATGCAGCTCCACAGACCTTTGTGGCGGTAGTGCGCAGCTGGCTGCAGCAGCAGGGCATATCCTTGTCAGACGTTACAACACCCAGTGGTGACAACACAACCAGCAGCGCAATGAGCTGCCCTGTGCAGCGGCAATCATGGGTGGACTACCACGAGCAGCATGCTGTGCTGCGGGTGCTGTCAAGGCAGGCACATTGGGGGGTGAAGTCGCAAAGCAGCAGCGGCCCTGGCACTGCTGACAGCAGCCGTGAAGGCAGCAACAGTGACAGCGGCGGTGCTGCGCCTGCGGAGCTCGCAGACAGCAGCCGCCGCCGCAGCAGCAGCAGCAGCAGCAGCAGCAGCAGCAGTCACTGTGACAGCGGCAGTGCTGCGCCTGCAGAGCTCGCAGACAGCAGCAGTAGCAGCAGCAGCAGGCGCCGACGTAGGCCAGCACGAGCAAAAGGTGTGCAATGACATGTGTGTGTGTGGCACCTCACTGCTCCAAGCAGCTCAGGCTCTGAAGAGGCCCTCTCGCGGCACGGTGCCGCGCAAGTGTGACACTCATAGTGAGCGACGTCTTGGTAAAGTGAAGAGTTGCAGGCACTGCATCCGCAGTACTAGTGTGTGTGCATCTGCCTGGAAGTGTGCACCCAGTGCAGAATCATTCTGCACTGCACTGCAACTTCAGTGATGCAGTGATGCATTGACTTCAAGCAAGTTGCAAATGTGCACCGTGTCCTCAGGGTTTTGTTGTGCTATGCCATGTCAGGCACCGTATGCCACGTGTCATACCAAGATGTGGCATAGTGTCCATGGAGACCATCTGGGCCAGACTCTGGCATGATGCCGCATGTAGAGGCTCTGCACGCCATGGTGCACACTGTGCACGGTGCATGTCAAGCAGCTTCCCACAGCACAATGATGCCTGCATGCTGGACGGCTTGCCTGCATGAACAGCCCACTTGGAGTACCAGGAGAGCTTGAGCGGGCGCTCCTGGTCAAGCATTGCATGAAGGTATGATGCTTGCTTTTACCTGGAGCCCAGGATCCGCCTGAAACCGTTCGCTATACATTACAGCATGCCCCAACTGTACAGTGGTAGGGCCCTACTGGGTCGACCCAGTCCCGGTGGGCAGAATATCATAGACAATGATCAGCAGTCAGTTCGATGGTAGTCAGTTCTATGGCTTAATGGGTAACATGATGATGATGATGATGAGTTCGATGGTAGTGCCGTTACACATCACGCACTGCGCTGCCAGTTGGCAACGCATGTATCATGTTATCAGCAAAAGAGCCTCAGAGTCTGAGGCCCTCAGAGCCTCCGGGACGGTCCCGGGCCGGGCATCATGCACTGGCAGTAGCAGGATTTGGCACAGCCCAGCACCTTACTAAGGTGCATGATGCAAGCCTGCACGTGTAATATCATCACTGAGCCAGCCAGGGCAAACCACCCCTGCAATTGGCTCCAGATCAAAGATGCTTAGCTGCATCATGCCAGCCGCACCCACCTATCACCTTCCAGCGACAACACAGTCCCATACCATGTCGCCACTGTTTGCCATACACTACTTGAAGTAGCAAGCCCCGTTTGCTGTGCACCATGTCATGCTGTGCACCATGTCATAGCCACTTACACGTGACGCCAATGGGCCAGCCATCCAACATCCCAGGCATGCTGGCAACGGGACTGCCGCTAAGAGGAGCTCGACACACCGCTGACCCTCTGGGATGTGACACCACAACACGCCACTGCACGCCGGATGAGCGGCCATCCCCCATGTTGCCATCTCACCACACACGACAATACACATGCCATATACATATGTCACTGAATCAGCAACCCATGCCCGGCAGAAAGTTTCTATTGCGCTGCAGACAAGAGCACTTGCACCACAGCGGCCAGCACTAATCACAAAAGTGCAGTGCATAGACGCAATTTATCGCATAGGCAAATGGGCCACCCAGGCAACAAGCAGCAAGCAAATCCAGTTGCTGCTGCACCCTTGTGGTCATTCACCCCAACAGCAGTCAACAGCTGCACAAACAGCCAGCTGCTGCACAACATGGTGAAGAAATGACAGGTGCGTGTTACTGTGTCCCATCGGCCCAATCCTGCAACCACCCAATTCAGTGGCTGCTGCAATACCAGCAGTCATGCTGCATCCTGCATTACAGCAAGTCAGCGTCACGTAGAAGTGCTCGGCAAGGCAATGATGCCGCGCCAACGATTTGTCCGCAATTGAACATCCACCGCCAATGGCAATCCCCGCAGTGAACGTACAATCTCACACACGCCTGACCTAGCCAACATCAGATTAGCTGAATCCATCGCAGCTCAACAGTTGCAATAGGCCAGGGAAGACTGCTGCCCTGCCTGTTATTATCGACAACGTATTGCTGTCATGCAGCCTGAACAGCAGTGATTGCGCAACTGTACATGCACAGGCAGCGGTGGCTGCTCCTGCACATCAAGTTGAGACTGGCTGCTGTCACCATGATCGGCAGCTGCAATGCACCTCCCCAATTGCAGAAAAGCATGCAACAGCCAAGCTGACACTCCCAACTGTTACGCACAACACGATCGCATGATCACAACTCCTCTTTGCGCCAGCTGGCGTAACAGCAACCTTGCAATGTCAACTTGCCAACATGCATACTGCCGATCATCACATCACAAGCCAGTCACATCACTGCCAGGTCGCGGCACCATCACGGTGTCGCGCCATGCAAATAACAACTTTTGGTGACCAGATTCTGCTCACACGAGAGAGCAGTGCACGTGCGCACCAACACAAATGCGTGCATGCTTGCTGTCGTCAATGGCGGCACCAAACCACCATGAGCTGAGTACCATTTGTACAAACAATGCGTATCTGCCCGTACTGTGCACCTGCCTGCTTGTGCAACTTGTTGTCAAGGCATCCGTGTTCCCAGCTGCTGAGCCAACTGTTGAAACAGCTGGGTCCATCAGCAGCCTACTACTTGCATGCACAAGTAAGTCTGGCCACAGAACAAGACATGGCAACATTTGAAGACAGAAAGACAGCAAGAGTATGTCCCCAATGAGGAGATTACTAGAGTACACTGGAGAGCAGCCAGCATGTTTGCATTGGCACTCCACCAGACAATGTGTCAACTGCAACAGCACCTTCTGATCTGACAAACCCTCGCAAAAACCCAATGTGCTCAGCAGTGCTCAGTTAGCACACCTGCAGCATCGAAAGCTGGCATGGACCTGCATGCCACGTATGCTGCCCTACTGCACCTGCTGCTACACTTGAAGACTCCTGACAGCAGAATCCTGACACATCTGCTACCTCACAACATCCTGTGTGTTATCGGCTCAATCCTTGTGTTGCTGCTGTTGCTGCTGCTGCCCTGCTGTGGCTCCAGTGTGCAGAGACATCACAGATGCCACACACACCAGGCAGCAGACAGCGTTCCGGTGCACGTGTCTCAGTGCTGCGTTCGACCATCACGCATCGTGCATCAGTTGCTGAGATGCTTGCTTATCCTAGGCCTACGCTGCAGAGATGCACGCTCTACAAGTCCTCAGACATCTGTGACATACGAGAGCTGGGCTCTGTTGCCAGCCTGTCTGCAATGTGGCTGTGCACCCAGCCACCATGCCCGTCATCGTGGTCCATTGAGGCTGCCAGCTCCGCAAGCAGCTGCTCCTCGCTGCAAGGTCACGAGGCAGTGCCAAAGTGGGCAGCAGCTGAGTCAGCCAGTAGCAAGGATATGCGAGTACAACTGCAGCAGCTTCAACAGAGAAAAAGAAACATAATCGTGTAGCTTTTTTGATATATGATAGTGACACATGCTACGGCGTCCAGCTGCGAGCTTGGAAGCTGGCGGGCGGGGTCCTCCTGCTAACGAGCAACTGCTTAGCTGGGCACAGGCCAGCTCCAAAACGATATGCAGCTTGTACAACAGTCCAATGTGCGATCCACCGCTGCATGAAACACGTTTATTCCGATTCGATTCCTCTGCGTGACGCAGGCGCCTTACCCAACGTGACTCTGCTCTTGAGGCTCCAACCAGTGAACCACCATGTTGAACATTTCACTCAACACATTTTTCGATCGCCTTGAGTCGTCCTGGCCCAACGGCTGGTCGAGAAGCAGCGCTGGCCGGGGCACAAGTGCTACGTTGCGAACAGGCTGCCTGGAAAGAGTAGGGACTGCCACAAATGGACGGCCAGAGCTAGTGGCCGATGTCCTGACACCAGCGGCGGGCTTGCTGAAGCTCAGCATCTTGCTGGCCTGTCTGTCTGAAGCGGAAAGTCGGACGAGGGAACCTTAGAGAGCTGAGGAGACACACAACAAACTACAAACACAGACTGTAAGACGGAGAAGCACAAATAGTGTCTTACATGCTGATGGGAGCTATGAACGGGAAGCAGGCTCAAACTGAGGCTCGGGTTTTGATACGGGTTTGGGCCCATCTCCACAAAACACCTTCCTGCGGCTCAGATACATGCAGAACATCATAAAACGTGTACTACTTTAAGTTGCCTGAGTGGTACTGCTCGCAAGCCAGGGGTGAAGCGCCCCGCAAACGCTGGCAGCACTTTGCTTGACCAGTCCCAAAAGGGCTTTTCGCTGAACGCTTATCTGGTGGGCTGCGGCAGACAGTCCATCCACGTCATGGTCTGTGCATTACGGGTGTTGCAATGGCAAAGAACATCGGATTATTCATGGTAGATGGCGATTTTGGATCGAGGACAACTGTTATCCAGCAAAACTGAGCAAAAAGGCCGAACAGCATAATTAAAAGGGAAAATGTCATCACGTGGTTGATATGCATGTGATGACACGGAGAACCAGTGGTGTGCTGTCCCTGTGGGTAGCGGCCGACTGCCAGTACTAGCCAACAGCACATGTGCAGCTGCCAGATGCAGATGCAGCAGCACTCTGGCAGGAAGGCAAGCAAGCAAGCAGAGACACCCGACCCCTTCATGCAAGGCTGACAGATGTAACACAGCATGTACCATACCCAGTCCGGACACCCTAGACACGAACAAACAGCCCATTGGCGCGACCGCAGGAATCGCCTCTAATAGAGTACATGCTGCCAAGAAAACTGTCCAGGTGCAGACAGCATAATGGTGATACAAAGCCTCGCTCTGCGCGGGCGCAGAGACAGCAACGTCAACAGCGACATACGAAGCGGTCATGTGCTGGCATTGCAGTTATACAAGTTCACTTCTCAAGTCATACATCACTGTTGCGTGCTGCTAGAAAAAAAGCATACAGACTACTTGCCCACATGCCTAAGCACCAATTGGTGTGATCACCATCCACAAAAACAACAAACAGAGCAGCACTTGCTAAGAGATCACAGCACAGCACCTATGCCTTCACGTTCCCGTCATGCAGGTTGCACGGCGCATGACACTGATTCTGACACACCTACACGGCACTGCTGCGTGGTTGCGCAGCAGACAGAGTCAGTAATCACAGCAACCTTTGCAGCACAACCACACAGCACGGCACCTCTGCCAGCACCAGTGAACTGCTCAACCTCTACCTACTTGATTTGACACCTGTCAGGCGCTACTATCCAAGTCACCGCTGCCCTCCCGTCAGCAGAGCACCTGCACAAGCCATTCATCGGAGCCTGCACATGGCCCTGCCTACTTCCAAAACCGATTTCATGCACCTGATGAGTGTGCCGAAGAAACACTCAACCTCGCTTTGAGGGACTCCACGCCATGCTGTCCTGTTCACACGAGTCTGAAGCTGCAACCACCTGCACGCCGCTGCCGCCCGGCCACCCAACCGCAGCACCATTGCGAGCTGTGTGCAGCTTTGGTGGCGACTGCAACTGCATGCTGTCACAGCCGCTGCTGTACTGCTGGTCCCGCGAAGCGCTGCCGCAGTTGGCGGCTGCACTGATCAGCAGCGGTTGCTGCTGCTGGTTGCTGCCGACACTGCCGCTGCTGCTGAAGCTGCCGTGCCGCTTGGCTCCTGCTGCCAGCACCTGGTACTCAGCGCAGCACTGCATGGCAGCAGCACGGGGCAAAAGCCGCAAGCAGCGTCAGCAAGTTGAGAAGCGGCAGCAAGTTGAACTGCATGCTGAAGCAGTATTCGTACTTGGTGTGTAAACAGGTATCAGGTCTAGTACCAACTTTATTTGCTGCTGCTGACTCAATCATTGTTGCATGTCCACCTGCTGTGCTAGCATTGCAGTGCTCAGGCCTGCCATGCAGCTTGGTTGATGTTTGCTCGCCAAGTGTATCAGATCTGCTCACCAGTCCGCTGTGCCAGGTGCTGCTGCAGGTGGCGCAGATGGGCCTGCTGCATGCAGGGCAGTCCGACGGCAAGTCCGGCAGCTGCTGCCCATCAAGCTCCATGGGCACCTGCGTCACAACATGATATGCGGTATGTGCAGACGTTACGCAGGGACAGCAGTTTTGCGTCGCAGGTTGATGTGTGGTGGAGTGCCTCGCGAGCCGAGCAATTGCACATGGTGTACTGCTGCACGCAAGCGTAGCCACGGTACGCTGTGGCAGTGTTCCAGGCCTTTCAAGATGTGCAGCTCTCTTGCTACCTGATGCTGCTGCGAACTGCACGTGAACTGATCATAGCGCCTCACTGCAACATGCAACATGCATGCTGCTAGACGTTGGCGGTGCAGTACTGACCTGGCAGTCCTGGTAGGGGCATGCGAAGCACATGTCATTGCTGTGACATCTTCCCATAGCAATTTCACTGCAACGTGCAACATGCATGCTGCTAGCACTTATTGCTGACCTGGCAGTCCTGGTAGGGGCAGGCGAAGCACATGTCGTCTGGGATGCCCAGCAGTGGGTCAGCACCCACCAGCAGCACCTGCAAAACACCACAGCAGCAAGGCACACACATACACGGAGCGCAAGCACCTCAGCAGACAACCCACTAACTCAGGAAGCTAACAAAGCATAGTATGGGAGTGCATGATGATCAGCACATCTGCTTCATGACACTGGGACGGCAGCGTGCAGCAGTTGGCTATTTGACATGCTGCTGCAGTTTCGCTCCCGCCTCAACCCCTTTGGATCAATACTGCTCCCAACAACGGCCTGTTATCTGAGTTGTTGTTCTGCTGTTTTTCTGCTCACCTGCGCTGCAATGGCCTTGCTGCCTGGCACCTGCTGCTCCATCAGCTGCAAGCACACAGACACATATGTTGGCGTCAGAGGCAAGTGCAGCAGATAGCGCTGCCAGCAGAGCCACGTCCAGTGCAGGGTGAGCATCGCGTCATGCACGTGCTGCCTTGCTGCACCCACTGGTCATTGTTGCTGCAGGTGCTGCCCAGCACTCTGCAAACTTGCCGACCACCAACGACAGCTGCTGCCGTTACAATACCACACCATGCGATTAACGCGGCATGCAAACAGCCGCTGTTGCTGCATCTGTACGTGAGCTCACCAGCAGGGATGCCTGCAAGCTGAGCCGTGCCCTGCAGTGTGGTAGTGGGCAGCGCAGCGGCAGCTGCGCCAGCTTGAACGCGTGCAGCAGGTGGCTTGCCATGCAGCCTCTGCACACTAGGTGCGCACACGTGCCTGTTGCAGACGCAGGAATAGTGCCGCATACGCAAGGGGAGGTGATGAGTGGCAGAGAATGACTTGGGCTGGTGGCGTGTTGCTGTGTGCTGTCACACAGGCATGCTGCAAGGATAGTGCTGGTACACAGCTGCTCTGTTGTCGTGCAGGCAGTTGCTTCCTTCCATTTGCCGCGCGCTCTGAGCATGGCACGACCCAACAGTGCGAGGTGCTTCTGTATTAGAATAAGTCTGATCAACAGACATAAAGGAGAAAGGATCCTGCGAGCACGTTACCCTTCTGCTACTGCATCTCAACCTGCTGCCCTGATCAAAATGGTTGTTGGGCCCAGCACAGTTACGCACCTAGCTGCACCATTTGTACCGACTGGTCCAGGCATATACAGCACACCTGATTGCCTTGGGACACGTAGGGGCTGCAGAGGCAGCCAGTTAGAAGCACAGAAGCAGCACTGGTCAGCGTGCTGTGCCTGCAACAGCAGGTGCCCAGTGCTGACAAGGGTAGGCTTCGGCTCACCTGTTCTGCTGTCTCCGCTTTCCCGGTCTGGTCTGGTGCGATGCTACGCATCTTTCTCCTTCTAAGCTAGGTGTGATGAGCCTGGCCCCTCGCTTGCAGGGAGTAGGCAGCATGGTCAGTCTGCCACAGTTGTCCCGCCCCCGGGCTCAGACGGGGTATACTGTAGTCGAAAACGATGTGTTGCTCAAAATTTGGCGGAAAATGGCGTGGTGCCTTACTGTTGCCTGCTGGCGAGATGCCTGTGGCTGCAAACCGGTATGGATTTGGCTCCAGCAGCGAAGTCAAGACGGAGCAGGCACGGAAAACATTGCTGTCTGAGTTGCAGCAGAAAACCGGCAACCATCTGCTCTCAGGTAAAACCCTTATTAACTGTCACGCCAGATTCAAACTTGTTCAATTTGCTACAGCGGCATCTCCGGTCGCAGAGTTGTATTTGCTGTCGGTCGCACTACTGCTGATGCCTTGCAGCCGCTGCCACGCGGCACCAAGCAGCTTGGCCTTCTGCTTTGGCAGCACAGCTGCCAGCTGTCCTTGCTCCATCAGTGGACGCCAGCCCTGAATCAGCTGTTGCAGTGCACTAACCAGTTCATGCTGCCGCTGCTTCTGCTTGATGGCATCTGCAGCCTCGCTCCCCTGCAGCTCTGACTGCCCTGGACCAGATGCCGCTGGAGTTCCTGCCTGGTGAGGCTCACCAGCTGCCGGCTGCTGTGTGTGGCCTCTGCCAACTTCTGCTGCGCTATGCAGCTGCCGCAGCACATCACGAGGCAGTAGCTCCCCGTAGGACATGATGACTCCTGCTACCTGCCACCGTGTTAGTTGCTGCTGCTGGCGCAGCAGCCACAGTGCAGCAGCACGGAGCAGCTTCATCTGCGCAAAACTGACATGCTGTGCCTGCTCCTCCGCTACCGCTGCTGCTGATGACGATGATACAGCTGTCTGCTGTGTTATGACTTCTAACGCAGCTGCTGTATCTGCTAACGTCTGCGCATATTCGCTGCCTCCTGACACCTGCTGCTGCTGCTGCTGCTGTCGCTGCTCCCTGGCGGCCGCCACTTTCTGCTGCTTGATAGCAGCCGCTACCATCCTCTTCTCTGCCTGCTGCACCCTTGCCAGCCCAAACAGGATAGCATACAGCGCGAGAGGTGTTGCTTGTGGCATCTTGGCTGCTGCTGTGGTGCAGAACGCGTCCAGCCAGGCCTGATCTGGCTGTGCTCCTAGCTCTGGCAGCGCTGCGACGGTGTTGGCCAGGTCATGAGGCGACATCTTGCCAAAACAGTTGCGGCTGGCCAGCAGCAGAGGCTGCAGGGTAGCAGCAGAAGCAGCAACACAAGGCGAAATCAGCAACAGACCACCTGCGTTTGACTCCTGTGCTGCTCTGCTTAAAATGCCCTGTGCTTGCAATCGCACGGCAGGAGCTGCACATAATACGCCATCCACCGCCCACCAAAAGCACTAGGTGACAATGCGTTGTTGACATAGCGCTTATGACATTGGCCAGCGAGTGATAGTGCTGCACATTACCCACTCAATCACCGCCACCCACTCAATCACCGCCACCCACCTGGCACCATTGCTGGCTAGGCTTAGCCCCTAGTCGTGCCAGCCCCCAAGCAGCCTGCGACAAGTCCCTGGGAGACCAGAGGTGCAGCTGCGGCTGGCAGCAGTCAACCAGGCCAGCCACCAGCTCGCTGCTGACTGTACTGCTTGTACTGCCTGATCCAGTGGCTGTACTGCCTGTACTGTCTGGTCCTATAAATGTACTGCTTGTACTGCCTGCTGCAACATGGCCTGTACTACCCTTGCTGCTGAGCTTAGCTAGTGCCCAGATGGTGGTGGCCATGCTCTGGTGCCTGTACTGGTGCAGGGTACCAGCAATATGATGCTGCATGGCTTGCAGCATCTGTTGGTCAGGCCTGCAGTGCAAGTGATTGTGGTGGTGAGCAAGCCTCAAGGAGGTAACACGCATGGCAGCGACTGTATATACGTTGGATGTAGCTCCTGCAACAGTGTAATGCAAAGCATACTGGCTTGATCAAAGAAATGCATGCAGCTGCTTTAACAATCCGTGATGATGTTTAAGCATGCTAGAAATCAGCACGGTTTGATGCGCATGGCTGCTACGTTCTGTGAAGCATGCAGTATGCATATCATCTGGAGACAGATGGACCTACCTGGCACGCATGCTCACAAGCGCCCCCAGCAGCATCGCAACATGCTGAGCACTGAAAGCTTCCACCTGCAGCAACGCTGCTGTCTGCAGCTCTGCTGCTAATGCCTCATCTTTATGGCCCAGCTTCGTTACAGCAGCTGCCACGTGCGCTATACCCCTAGGGTCCAGCTCTAGGGTTTGGGCCAGCGCTAAAGCCTGGGCACTCAAAAACTCGATTAGAGCTGCTGCCCGAGCGCGTTCTGTAGGGTGCAGAGTGGTAGGGTTAGAAGGCAATAGCTGTGTTAACCGGCGAAATGCTTCTGTTACATGCAGGTAGTTGAGCACATCCGAGGGCTTGGGCTGAGGGACTGCAGCTGCTGCACCATCTGCTGGTACCTGCAGCAGTATCGGCTGCGGCTGCGGCTGCTGCAGCTGCAGCTGCGGTTGGACTTGTACGGACAACGGCTGCGGCTGTTGCCGCCGGCGCTTCTGCTGAGGTGTCTTGCTGTCTTGCTGCTGCTGCTGCTGTTGCTGAGGCTGCTGCAGCTGCGGTTGGACCTGTACTGACAACGGCTGCGGCTGCTGCCGCCGGCGCTTCTGCTGGGGTGTCTTGCTGTCTTGCTGCTGCTGCTGGGTTGCCGGTGCCTGAGCATCTGCAACACCACTGCCAGGCATAGCTGCGGCAGCAGCATCAGCTCCAGCAGCTGCAACAGGCGCTGCAGGACTGCTGCTGTTATCAGGTGAGCTTCCAGCTGCACGTGGCCGCTGCCGCTGCCTGGCATACTTGAATAGCAGCACTTCCAGCTGCTGCCACGTCTCTGCTGCTTTGATGCGCTCCATGAGCTGCCGCTCGTTGGGGGCACCTGGCTGGCTACGAATGCGCAGTGTGAGGGGCAGCTGCAGCTGCTGTGCCATCTGCTGCTCTGGTGTGAGGCGAGAGCCTGCTGAGACGGCCAGAGCCTGCGTGCGGCAGGACAACAGCAGCATCACGGCAATTGTTTCAGTTCCTGCGAGGCATATATCCGAAAATTGCATGCATAGAGACATACAGTTTCTCAGGGTTGAGCCAGGGTCCATGACAGCTATATGATCCTGGTGGCGGCATGAGGGTACAGCTTCACAGCAGGGTGATGATGATTGGCAGAGTGCCTTCTGCTCATCTTGGCGCACCTCGTCTGCTGATGGTACACGAGCTGGCTCATCAAACACCGGCGGCCTGTCACTGATGGGGCCTGTTCCACTGCTGCTGCTGCTGCTGCTGCAGCAGCTAGTGATCCTCGCTGTCTGCCAAGTGCCTGCTGTCCGCAACAGTCTGCTCCTGCTGCTGCTGCTGCTGCTGCTGCTGCTGGAGATGCTTTGCAGTCGCAACAAGAGCTGATTCTGTCCATGTTGGGTTGTAGATCTGTAAGAAGAACGGACGCCGCTTTGCTGCAGTGTTTGAGAGGCTTGAGAGCAGCAGGCATGCATGACAAGCAGTATTCCTTTACAGCAGTGCATACGTCGTCTGGTCGCAGCAACGAGCTTGCTGTCACGTTTAAACGAAAAACAGCAGCATCGTGCAGGCCGGATACGTAGACGTACGCTGCATTCCCGTGAGCAGAAACCAGGGCGTAGGGCTCTCACTTTGGCACTTTGGAGGTGACAGCGTTCATAGGCCATTGAGCGATGTCGTCATTCCTGTGCTGCTTCCGCCGCTCGTCTTTGCGTTTCGTATTGCTTCCAGGCGGCAGCCCAGCGCCAGCTAGTCCCTCCCATGCTGCTCTATGAGTGAGCAGGGGTCCTCCACAAGCACCACGGAAGCCAGAGCCAGCAGTAGTGGTCGGATCCTGACCATCCAAACAGCACGCAAACGTGAGTAATCGCAGGCACATAGGGAGGTTGGTATACCGTATCGGTCATATATGCAAATTGTGCATATATTAAGGGGCCGCGCAGCGAAGAAGTTTTTTACCGTAATTATAAGAGCTCTGCCGAACCCCCAGCGCGTCAAAGTGTCATAAAGATAAGGGGTGGCCGAACTGTGACTAGCACACATCTGCTGGAAATGGTCTACAAACAACTGTGGGGCAGATTAGTGACACCCCAAGGCAGGATGTGCATGGTATTGAGCCCAGCATGGAATTGCAGGTCACATATGGCTACCCTTGCGCACACTGCTTCCTTTCACACGGCGCAGCGGATCAACCGCAGTGCAAAACCACAACACAGGAACAACATAGGTGTGCTGCTGATGCACACATCCAGTAAACATAGCTGTAGTGCCGTCGCTGGGCAGCGCTGCATTGACCAGTGCCAGCCTCGCCTGCTGCTGCTGCTGCTGCACCCTTTGTCAGGGCTACTGCTGTGCTATTGGGGACTTCAGTGCGGAGCTACGGAGTCAGAAACGTTATTTGAATGATAGTGAAAGATAAGCACATCCAAATGGAGCCAGGCAGGGCCGTTTTCGGACCTTCTCGGGCCTTGATAATTTTTCGCATTGTGCCGCATAAAGATAAGGGTTCCGGCCTCGAAACATTTGTCAGTGGTCATAATTTAAGGGTTCGAGAGCGAGGATAAGCATTTACGCGCTATTTGCATATATGACCGGTACGGTAGATTGACCTGCTGTCCTGCTGTACTTGACGAACCGCAGCTAGATCAGACCAGCCAGTTGCCAGGCAATCCCCAGCGTGAGACACAATTTAACTGTTTCCACATTTTAACTGTGAAGCTATGGCTTTGCTGCTACGGAACCCAGTTGTAGCAATGCACTACATACAACTGGCAGCTGCGACATGGCAGTGCACTGGCCACGGGGGTTGTGTGCGCCCACAGCGAGCAGCACACAGCTGTATGGATTTGCCTTGTTCACGCATCAAAGCTACTTGCTCTGTTACCTTGTTATGCAGGTTCGAAATCGTCTCTAGCAATCTACGTCGAGCAGCAGTCAGCAGAGCAGGCCAGCACCAGTGACAGCGGCATCCCCAGCAGCACAGTCAACAACAGCAGCAGCAATCCCAGCAGCAGCCAACTCCCGCCATCCAGTTTCCTGCAAACTGACGGCAGCCGAGTTCGTGCTATGATGCAGCTCAACTGTGCAAATGGCGGCAGCAACAGCAGTGCTAGGGGAGGTGGCCCCTGGAAGCTTGGTGGTGTGATGGTTGAGCGAGCTGCTGATTGGGCAGTGGTGGTGGTTGCACTTATCGTGCTGGCGGCAACAGAAAAGGAGCACCCAAGATCCAGTGAGTAATGCTTGAGCCAGCCTGGTGAGGCAGAACTACTGCCTGGTGTCTTGACAGGGATAGGATCAGGCGTCGCGTATCCCTTCATATGCCACGGCAGAAGCTGCTAATGCACACTGCCAACCGCAAGAGCAAGCAGTGCTACCGCATCTGGCTGCCCTTGTCATTCTGTTGGCAGCATGTCTGAGGTATTTTTTTTCACTGTTCTGGCAGAGGGTGCCGTGTCCACATACCAAGGACGTGTGACATGCCTAGCATGTTCCGTGCATTCTAAGCTGATTACTTGTATTGACGTGCAAATTTGTAAGCCCCTTTCATGTTATCCTTCATTGCAGGCTACGTTCCAAAGGCAGTGCTGGCAGAGACGAACTACCCGCTGCACGACAACAGCGTGCCAGCATGGTCCGTGCCGCTGTACAGCCTGGTGGTGCCCGCCATACTCATGGCGCTGCACAGCGCGGTGCTCAGGTGTGCTGTTACATCCGCTGTTACAATGTTAATTTTTTTTGCAAGGGTATTGCTCTTACGTGGTGCATCGGGCGCCCTTTGCCTTGAGGTGATGTGTTGACGTTGGCAGGCAGCAGCTGCTGCAGCAGTGCTCGCATGCGCAACTGCCTGCATACACCAATTGCACCCGGTGCTGCTGCGGCTCCTGTTCTTGTGTCCAGTGAAAACTCAAGTGTGCTGGCGATGTGCTTTCACTGCTGTTGGCCGGGGCCCACCACCTCATCCTGGGCCTCACTACCACTGTGATTGTAGCAGAGTGAGTTTCATCTGCTGCTGCTGCTGCTGCAGGCGGCCGATGGTTGAGGCCCACCACCTCATCCTGGGCCTGTTCACTGCCGTGATGGTCGCGGGCGCCATCACCAACCTCATCAAGCCGCCTGTGGGCCGGCTGCGGCCAGACTTCAACGCAAGGTGCGTGTGCGACTGTGTCACACCGTGTGTTGAGTAAGTGACCACGCAAGGCCGCAGCGTACCCGTTGCAGTGCACCTCTGAGTACAGAGGTGCGGTGCCCGCGTACATTCATAAACGAGGGGGGGCATCCCAGCGGCTCCACGCCCCGCACCCCTACCTCTACCCTTACCATGTGTTGTATGCGCATGAGACAACGGCACGCACATATCTGCGATGTAAGGGCATCTGCAGCCGTTCTTTTGCATAAAACATGCCACAATGCAATGCTGATGGCAACAGTCTAGCCACTATAAGGGCCATGGACCAGCAGTGCTGCACATGAAATGGTCACCAGGGCCATCACAAAGCATAGCAAGCTGCCTATGGGCAGGCTGCGGCCAGAAAGCAAAGCGATTAGGTGTTGGTGCCCATGTGCATGTGCCACTGCAGCATGCAAGTGGCTTAATAATGGACATGCCGCATGAAAGTCACAGTGCTGTTCATCAGCAGTAGGGTGGCAAGCTGCGTTGTCGAAGCACATTCCTGGACGACTGCAGCCATTGCAGCCAATGACCAAGGTTGATTCTGCGGTTGCTGTGCGCATCTGTTGCGCATGTTGCGCAGGTGCTGGCCTGATGGTGTGATTGTTGACAAGCAGACTCTTCACAGCATGTTGACCGCCACATCTGGCCAACAATGCAGTGTTCAAGGGTGTGCACGTACATCGATTGCTGCCGTGGATGTTGCGCAGGTGCTGGCGTGATCGTGTGGCGAATAGACTCTTCAACATGTTAGACCCGCATGTCATATGCTGCTGTGTATGTGCCCAGGTGCTGGCCTGATGGCGTCATTGTGTGGGAGAAGGAGGATGCACTAGGAGGCTGGCCCAAGTGCACAGGCACCAGCCACGACAGCATCGACGAGGGGCGCAAAAGCTTCCCCAGCGGTGAGCCTCATTTCCTGTTGGATTTTGATTCTCTGGCCTGGCACTTGTTAGCAGTAGCTGTGAGCAGCTGGCAGGGTACAGGATTGACGATGCCGATTGGTATACCTGCGGAGCACACTGCGGATAGCTTCTGCGGTTCAAATGCACTGATTGCAGTGCTGCCGCAATGGCATTGGCAGCCTAGCTCCCGCAAATAATGCAGCGCTCGCTGTGGGGTTCCTGCAAGCCATCCTTGGCAGTGCAGCTCCCCTCAAAAAAACGCACTGATGGATGACAACAAAGCAGCAGCCTGCACCCTGCATGCGCTGCGCACACAGCCTGTGCAATGCCAGCGTCGTCACTGGGGTCGCCTGCCTTCTGTTCCTGCAGGCGACAACACTCGTTGACAAGAGCTCCTGAAAGCGTAACATACAGCAGCTATGCAGCAATGAGGCCACAAGAGCTGATCAGCTGACTGGTTGCTGTCTGCCGTCCTGCCTGGCTTGTTTTCCTGCAGGCCACAGCTCCTGGTCAGCTGCTGGCCTCTGCTACTGCACGTGGCTGCTGCTGGACAGGCTGCAGGTGTTTGGAGCAGCAGGAGCAGGCCACCCCTGGAGGCTGGTACTTGCATGCATGCCAGCTCTGGCTGCTCTATTAGTGGGTATCAGCCGCGTGACGGATTACTGGCATCACCCAACGGACGTAGCTGCAGGGCTGCTGCTGGGTTGTGGGGTGTCTTGGTTGTGCTACAGGCAGCAGCGGGTGAGGCTGGCAGCAGAAGTGGACGCTGTTAGTTATGGAGGGGGAGCAGCAGCGCAACTTGCGGTTGGTAGTGGTGGCGGCGCCGGATACATGGGAGTCAGCATGCGGTTTGATGAAGATGGCATGCCGCTGCTGCAGCAGCAAGGTGTGCCACCTGTGTAACCGTTTGATGGCTTGCCAGAAAACTTACTCCTCCACAAGACTTGAAGGGCCAATGAGCCATGGCAATGGCCTGCTGTTACAGCAGCATGGTATTTGCAGGTGTTGTGACAGCAGAACACAGGCTTGCGGTACACATCCTATCTGCGCTCGTTAACTATTTGTGGTGTTGTGATCCTCACATGCGGTGATAACTGCGCGTATCAAGCCTGGATTGCCATGCGTTCTTTCTCAGACGCTGGGTTGCAAAGTTCATCACTTCACTGCTTGCTTGGCGTGATTTCTTGCAAGCAAACTCATAGATAGGCATTCATCACGTCAAGCTAGGCACGGAAGGGATTCGGCGCCTTGCTGACCGAGACTGAGGCACCGGGACAGGACGAGTGCCAGCATCAGCAGCACTAGCAGACCAACAGCTTGCCCGTGGATCAGATTTTGTTTGAGGTAAGTAATTCCCTTTGTAGCTTGGGCTCGATCAAGGTTATGGGAGGGTCGGAAGGGTGGTGGGCTCAGCAGCAAGGGCAAGCCCGTGCAGCAGGGTGCAGCTGCTGCTGCTCCTTGCACGACATCATACTCTGCATTTATATTCCACTGGTGCTTTGCCATGTCGAAAGCTGCCATACAGTAGCCCCAGACGTTGATAACGCATACGCACAACTCTGCACCGTCCTGCGTTTGCTGTGGTGAGCCAAATACGCTACACGGGCACTTGTCGGCAAGTATATTATTTCGAACGTTATCACTGCTTGCGGGAAGGCTTGTAGGGCAGGGCTTGGGGGGGAGTTTCAGTACCCAAGTGCTTTTATTCCTGCTTGCAGATGACAGCATCCTGCTTCACACACTGATGTTTGTGTATGATGCAGGAGCATCAGAATTTGCACGTGCATGCAGCAGCAGCAGCAGTAGGCAGCTGTTGGTGCTCACTTCAGCAGTGCGGTACAACAAGCTGCCAACAGCCATGCCAGCGTACTGAAGGGACATAGCTGAAGTTGCCTGGCGTGATGAGACGTTGTAGCTAGCAGCAGCAGAGGTGCTGCTGCACGCATCACAGCACGCAGCACCACAGGGCAGTAAGTATCAAGGGAATTTTCACTGCAAGTGCAGCTGTTGGCGACGGTGGCGCAGCATCTGATAGTGGTCAACTGTCAAACAGAAGCCTACGACCCAGCAGAAGTTGACACAAGAGTGGTGATAGCGCCAACACAGCAGCAAGTAGTGTGGCGGCATGTCGGAGCAGAAGCCAAGTTCAGCAGAGCTAGCTGCTGCAGCAGCAGCGGCAGCAGCAGCTGCAGGCATGACAGGCATCGGCGCACCATTCGCCACGCGCATGGCACCTTCGGGCGCAAGCAGCACCAGCGCTTTGGTCATGCTGCACTCGCACTCGCCTACGCATGCGACAACAGCAATGACAACTAGCAGCACGGGTCCTGCAAGCAGCACTGAGCCATATTCGTCATCAGCAGGCGGCTCTGCTAGAGAACAGGACGAGCTCAAACTGTCAACGTACAACCCATGGACGCCACAGGTGTGTGTTCAAGAAGCGCCTTGTATGTATGTTGGCAGTGGCGGTTGACGCGTGTGGTACCTGCCCAAGGGAAGCAGGAGCGATAGCATCAGCAGGAGCAGCAGGTGCAGACAGAAAACAGCAAGCAGGCACAGCAGATGAATGTTTGCTGATGCCTGGCTCTTGCGTTTGGGAGCACGCGGGCTACATGATCCGTTGCTTGGTGTTGTGTTTGTGCTGCCGTTGCCTGCTTGCAGGAGGTTGAGAAGTTGCAGGCGACAGTTGCCAGCATCTTTTGTTTTCGGCCTAAAGTTGCAAGTGTTGCTCACCACGCCTTGCCTGTTGCTGCTCATCTGCCTGCTTGCAGGAGGATCAGAAGTTGCGGGCGACAGTTACCAGCATCTTCTGCTTTGTAGTTGCAAGTGTTCCTTACCACGTCTTGTGTGTAGCTGCTCATCTGCCTGCTTGCAGGAGGATGGGAAGTGCGGGCGACAGTTACCAGCATGTTTTGTTTTGGGCCTAAAGTTGCAAGTGTTGCTGACCACGTCTTGTGTGTTGCTGCTCATGTTGTGTTTTGCCTGCTTGCAGGAGGATGAGAAGTTGCGTGAGCTAGTAGCCAAGCACGGCGCGCAGAACTGGTCAGCCATTGCCAAAGCACTGCCGGGGCGCAACGGCAAGAGCTGCCGGCTGCGGTGGGTCAATCAGCTGCGTGACGACATCAAGACGGAGTCGTTTAGCGAGGAGGAGGACAGGATCCTGCTGGAGGCGCACCGCATGTATGGCAACAGGTGGACGCAAATTGCTAAGCTGCTGCCTGGCAGGTGAGCAGAAGGGCTGAGGCAGCAACGGAAGAACAGCAGCATGCGTGGTGGACGGAGCAGCTGTATGCAGGGTCGGTGTGACTGTGCAGATGCAGTGGTCCACAGACGCGCAGGAGACACATGTACTAGGTGGGCGTTGTTTTGTTTCTGCTGCTGGGAGGTGCTACTCATTTAGTGTAACCAGCTGCGCCCCTCTCTGTGCTTCCATGTATGCCTAAGAGCCAAGTAGTCGAGGCAGGCCAAACACTTGAGTTCCCTGCTATGCTTGCAGGACTGACAACGCGGTCAAGAACCGCTGGCACTCTACACTGAAGCGCCAGGCAGAGCGGCAGCAGGCAGAAGAGCAGGAGAAGCAAGCCCTCGCAGCAATGCTCATCGCAAGCAACCCAGCTCTCGCTGCACAGCTGCACCTGCCTGGCGCCGCAGCAGTGTCAGCAAGCCAGCAGGCTGCTGCAGCAGCAGCGGCGGCAGCAGCAGCTGCGATGACTGTGCAGCAGAACTACATAGCATCTGTGGCGATGCCTGCTGCAGGGTCTGAAGGATCAGGGGGTCCTTTTCAGCAGCTGCCAATGCCAGCGCAGCTGCAGCAGCCTTCACGGCAGCAGTCAGTGCAGCCGCAGGAGCAGCAAGCTGCTGCTGCTGCTGCAAGTGGCAGCCAAGGCGGCAGCCAGCAGCAGCAGCAGCAGCTGACGGTGCTAACGCGGGAGTGGCAAGATGAGCGGGAGCGTCAGTTGGTAGCAGCGCTGTATGCTAAGGGGCACACCTCCATGGCCGTGCAGCTGCACAATCAGCTGCAGGCAAACCAACATCTGCCAGCAGAGCAGCGGCTGCAACTTCTGATAGCTCTGCTCAATGCAGGGGGGTACGCTGACTTGGCATCACTGCTGCAGCAGCAGGTGGCGCGGCATCAGCAGCGGCAGGTCATGCAGCAGCAGCAGCAGCAGCAGGCGCACAGCGGCGGATCAGGAGGGCTGTCGCCAGTTGCAGGGGCAGCAGCTGCTGCTGCAGCAGCAGCTGGTGGCAGCTCACCAATGTTTGATAGCGCGGTGCAGCATCAGCAGCAGCAGGTGCAGGCCATGTCAGGTCTCACAGGTGGGTGCTGTGGGTCCTCTGATCACAGATTGGCTGCGTGTACAGTTGAGTTCCTGCTAAGTGTGGTTGTGCCTTGGTCTGAGTCATCACTGCAGCTGCTGTCTTGCTTGTATATGTGCTTAAACATTGACGCGCAGTCAACATGACTCAGGTGGAAGTGCATGCTGCGCGCTTTGCGACTTGTGCTGCAGGCCCCACCATACCGCCATTCATGTTTGTCTCAGCGCCGCTTCTGGCCAGCCAGCAGCAGCTGCATGCAGCTGCAAGCCCGCTCGAACCGCAGAGCGGCAGAAGCAGCAGCCAGGCAACACCTGACGCAGCAGCAGCTGCTGCAGCAGCGGCAGCGGCAGCGGGGAGTTTCATGCCTCGGGGGACCTTTGCAATGCTGCCACAGGCAGGGCAGCAGTGGCAGCAGACGTCACAGAGTGGTGACGGCAGCCCTACTCAGGTGTGTGTGCGTGTCCTGCTGCCTCCGTGTTGTAATGCATGGCCACTGCCAAGCATATACACGCCCAATAACGCTGCTGGTGTTCCATCATGCTTTCAGTTTGAACCCCGCGCATGCGCTGGGTTTGGCTCAAAGCAGCTGCGCGTCAGCTATCCGTGCTGAACAACATGTTGCTGCACGCAATTCATTGCACCTTCTGTTGACGTCAACACCCGTGTGTTGCTGCGGATGCTGCAGGCATTCAAGCGCTTGAGAGCAGACCTGGAGCCTGCACGCAGCAGCGGCAGCGCAGGTGCAGCAGCAGCAGCAGCAAGCTTAGGTGGCATGCCTCCGCCACAGCAGCAGCAACTACAGCAGCCACCCCTGCAGCAGCAACAGGCAGCAGCAGCAGGTAGTGGTGGGTTGGGAGGCGGCAATGGCAGCCCTCCTTCGCTCCCTGGTAGCTTCTTGGGTAACTCCATGGAGCAGTTGATGGGAGGTGGCTTAGCTGGCAGTCACCACGGCTCAGCACTCAGTCTGGCTGACTTCTTCAAGATGGACGAAGACCAGCATGCAGCTGCAACACATGGCCAGCAGCAGCAGCACCAGCAGCAGCAAGGGTCAGCAGCAGCTGCAGGTGCTGGCACCGCGGCGGCAGCGGCAGCAGCAGCTGCAGGTGCTGGCACCGCGGCGGCAGACGGCGTAACTGGTATGCAGGGGCTGGTGTCGCCGCCTATGTCGCCAATGCAGCGCTTGGCGTCACTGCATGGGGTTCAAAGAGGGTTTGAGGGCTCACATGGTGCGCTTGTGGACCTGCTAGGCAGTGGCAGCTCAGGTGGAGGTGCAGGATCTCCGGGGGGGCTGCTGCTGCACGGATTTGGCAGCCACCACCACGGCAGTGATGGTGGTGCAGCGGATGGTGTTGGAGATGGCGGCAACGGGGCCGGTGCTCTGCTGTACGGTGGTTTAGGGCTGGGCAGTTTTGGCAGCACGGGGAACCTGAGCTTGCTAGGGACGCCTGTAGGCCGTGGCGGCAGCGGTTTTGAACATCTGGAGGGTTTAGCGCAGGGTTTGGGGCATAGTGGTGGTGCATCGAGGCAGAGGCAGCAAAGCCCTGATGGCATGTTGTTTGCAGATGTGCTGCCGGAGCTTGGTAGCATGCAGCAGCAGCGGCAGCAGCAGCAGCAAGCACAGGCTGGGGCTGCAGGAGGATCAGGTGGCGGTTTTGGTGGTGGGCTGGCGGCAGGGCTTAGGGCTCAAGGGGGTGGCACAGGGGAGGGTTTCTTGGGTGACGATGAAGATGAGGATGGGATGGTGCGTAGGGGCAGCACCACTGGCTGAGTGTGCAGCAGCAGCTGTATCTGCAACAGCTGTATGCCTGCATGCTGCAGCAGTGGCTAGGGTTTGTTGCTCAAGGTGGTAGCAGGCATATGCTCTGCTGGTATGTGGGCAGCATTCTGCGCGTGCAGCAGCTGGCGTATCTTAGCATGTGCGCAGAAACGCTGTGCTGTGCAACAGGCTGGGTTTTGGGCCAGTGCAGCTTTGAACAGGTGTTGGTTAGCGCAATGTCGTTGGGCTGCATGCCCTTGCTATCAGGTGTTGTTGTTTGCAGGACATGCACAAACTTAGTCGTTCTGCATGCCGTGTTGCTGTGGCTTGAACATTGCCAGGCGTTGCTTGCTTTACTCTGCCGCTGCGCAACAGCTGCAGCTGCCACATTTTGCTGTGCACGAGCACGTGTTCCGATCTGGTCTGTTCTAAAGTCGTCATCTGTATTTTGATGGGGTTGCGTCTCCTGCTGTCCTTTGCTGTGCTACCTAGGAGCGGTGGCAGCAGCAGCAGGTCATGCACTGCTACCTACAGCACTATCGAGTAGTGCATGTGCCTGCCGTGCTGTTAGCTGCATGCCTGCTGTAGTTTTCTGGTCATCAGCGGGCATATCTGCAGCAGCATTCGGCAGTTTGCATCTTTGCTAGCACCTCTCATCAATGCAGCGGTGTGTTTGCTTCACAGCTGCATGCATGTGGCACCGTTGTGGTCTTCTTTCTCTGTGTTTCCTCAGTCAAAGTGCATTCAATCGTTTATTGCTCTAGGGTTCTGCTCAGGTTCAGTTCAGGATGTGTGTGCAGCACTGCAGTGGGAACGGCACGGCTCAGCACTTGCATACGTATTTTTGACCCGACAATGACAGCAGTGCGCCAAGCAATGCTTGGCTTGACGTGCCTGCAGCGTGCAGCCCTCACAAAAGTGGGGCCTGCGTGTGCTTGTACCAATTGTGTGCGTGGGTGCGTTTGTGTGTACTCGTGCGCAGTACCCGCTGAAACAGGCTGGTGTGAACATATGGTATGGTATGTATGCGTGTATGCGACTCTGGCATGCAGTGTATGTATTGGGGACTCACCTGGGGTGTGCAGCAATCGTGCATGCTGCTGTGTGTTGGTTTATGCAGCGCAGGCTGGTTGTGCAATTTGTTGTGGAAGGTGCATCTCAGCAGCTGTGCATGTGGCAGTGCTTTGCCCGCATGCTGTTCGTGTGGTGAGTCATGCTGTGCACTGCTCTTGCTGCTGTGGGATCCTGTGGCAGTTGTGTGTGGGTGCATCAGCATGTGTTATAGCATGGAATGCGTTCAGCTCGTGCATGTTGCCGTATGTGTTGGGTTACGAAGATGTTTACAGGTTGTGTGCATGCATTGCAGCAACGTCTGCATGAGTTGGTGGTGTGTGGTGGGCAGGGAATCTGCTGCAGTCAGGACAGCAGGCAGTTGCAACAGCTGGCGTCTATTGACAGTAATGTCGTTGTATACATTAGGTGTGTGTTTGGGCATTGTTTGCAGCACACTGTCTTGGTGTGTGTCAACGTTGTACGCAAACCCAGCCAGCATGCCTGTCTGTGTGTGCTGCCTGCACACAAGCGCGCAGCTCCGTAGGCAGTTTGCCACCTGCTGACTTCGGCACTGTCATTGATGCGTAGCAGCACGGGGCAGCCGTTACTTCATGGCATATGCTTGTGTCTTGTTATGTTTGTGCATGTACATTCCTGGTGTGCACATGTGGGCGATGTTTGTTGCGACTTCACAGCTGTACACCAGCTGAGCTGCTGCCGGTGGTGGCTTGCCTGTGTCTGAAGGCGTTGTGGTTAGGGCAGTGCCTGCAAGACATGATGTGATTGAAGACAGGGTGTGTGACCAGTGTACGCAAAGTGTACGCATACGCAGGTGATTTCAGTATGCACAGAGAATCTGCGGCCGTCGCTTGGCGATTGCCCTGGTATGTGGCAAATGCTGTCTGGTGTTTGATCAAGGAGGGTGCTGGCACAGCGGCGTCTGTTGTTGTTGACACTTCGTCACACAGCACGCCTGCAGCAGCATGAGTGTATGTACAGGCGGTGTTTATCTTAAAGTGTGGTGTGGCGCCTGCGACCTGCTCAGCCTGCACCAGGTGCACCGCTTTCTCAAGGTTTGGGTGTCAGTAAGGTGTGCTTCTCACATACAATAAGATCAAGCCACTGGCCTGGCACATTTGAGCGCCATGAGAATGCTTGCTGGTCTTGTTGTGACTCGCCACCTTACTAGCTTGTATGGCTTGCTTGGCTGTGTGCGCTGCGCAGCGCTGGCCTTGTGATATAATCGCAGCTTGCTGGCATTTTTGTACCTTTATCAGTTCTTATACCAACCTGCCCTATGGAGAGTGTGCCGGAGCTGCTGTGTGTTGTTCTTGCCTTCCCTGCGTTGTGTGGTGGTGTCGCTGCGCAGGGAGCACTGCATGCAGGCACAACTCTTACTCACATATTGACCGTGACACTATTGCTTGCTGTATGATTTACTTAGGGCTTGCTAGCGAGGGATTTGCTTAGAACTTTCTTTGTTTGGTGACGCTGGCCAATCGAGTTCACGTGCTTCTTGACATGCTTGATTGATGGCGTGCCTTCAGTGACAGCTGTGTGTGCCAGGAGCTGCTCATCTCTGTGCCCTCTGCTGGGCCTGCACTAGAGCGTGACATGTCTTTAGACGACTGGCAGTATATCATTATATTGTAAATTGCTGCAGGTATTGACGTCTGCTGTTTGGAAGGTGAATAAACGCGTATTCCCAGTGTCGGTGGGCTGCTTTGCCAAGCGGGCTGTCTATGTGCTCTCCGTGACCCTCTGCACTCGATCCTCGTATAAAATGCGATTTAATTTTCTATCTATCCCGTTACCTGGACCTGTTGTTTCTCCAGCAGAAATAACGTAACTCAAACCATCGCTAGGGTTTGTCTCTGATGCTTATATAAACAGCCGTCAGCGTAGCGGCAATTTCATCATCTCAGGTAGCTTCTGCATAGCAGTGACCTCTGCTGCTTGGCAACTACTTTCGAAACCCTTACAGAGACGTGTCGTAGCGTCCGGCTGGTTTACGACCTCTTGCACAGATCAACCACGATATGCAGGTGCTGATGAGGCATACAAGCCTGTGCAGCGGCTCTCAGCTGCGAAGTGCGAGGGGTTCCTGCGGCAGCACCAGGACACCAGCTGCACCTGTGCATCATGGCATCAGGAGGCACGCCAGGCCTTGTGCCCGCGCAGCTGCAGCATCGAACGGCTCTCGATCCTTCGGAAAACGCGATGAGCCTGCCTTCCCTGCCTTCCCTGTGGACGAGACCTTCCCTGATGAGGCACTGGCCAGCAACAAGTACCAGGACAGTGCCCTGGATGGCAATGAAGCACTCAAGTCGATCTGTGCTTGGGATACAGAGGGCCTGCCCAAGCATCACACATCTAGGTGAGTGTAGCTGCAGCAATTGATCAGCGGCCGTGCCGTGCTGCTGCCTTTGCTCGTATAGGGCCATTCATGACTCGCCAGATGAGTCAGGGCTGCACATTGTAAAGCAGTGATGTATTGCTGTGCTGCCGCTACAGTTTGGCAAGTGCAGCTGCGGCACAGCAACACATCATGTGCTTTGTTACCTTGCTGTTGGCACTGCATTACGATGATCATGAGCCACCAGTATGATTTGATGCCGGGCAGCAGCACTGTTAGTGCGCAGGCAGCACCAGCCAACCAACCCCTTGATGCAGCTACCACCCAGCGGCGGTAATGCCATGGCAGATCATCGCAACCCTGAGCACATCATAGAACCACACTTGGTCATATTTCCAGGTGCCAGCCAGCACAGCTTGAATCAGTGCTGCCACAGCATATGGAGCCAGTCAGCGCCCATGACACGCATCATGCTGTTCCTGCCACAGACATGACTAGTACTTTCTGTTGCCCGCTGTCTGGCTAATGTACTTGTTTTTCCACTACCTGGCTGCTGCAGACGCGGTGTGAGCAACAAGGTGATGCTGAGCACCTATGCCGTCTGCATCGGCAGCAACATCGCTGACTTGACCGGCTTCCTGCAAGCAGAAGTGCAAGGTGCGCAGCTCAACCCCCGTAGTCAGGCACAGCTAGTGCACTGGTGTCACGCTTCATCTGCTAAGTGGGTTTTGTCTGCAACGTGGCTAGTGATGAACAGCATCCATGCTGTCTTGAGATCTGGTAGAAAGAGCGGGAACGTTGCTGCAAACAGTGTAGTGTTAAATAGTGTGCAGTGTCAGTACTGCATGCTAGCACTGCATGCAAACAGTGCAGTGTGCAGTGTCAGTACTGCATGCTGATGACAACGCAGGGATGATTCCGATCTTGCGCCATCTATTTGGTTATGCGCCTGAGATGCCATCAGCAGCATCCACCTGCTTCCAATTTTCCTCCAATCAACTGCATGTGCGCACTGGCGAGCCCACCACCCACGTGTTTGCCTGTCCCGCCACTTTTAACTGCTTGCAGATGCCATAGGCAGCGTGCGCATGCTTCTAACGTTCCTACAACACAACTGCATGTGCTCACTAGTGAGGCCTTCACCCGCCTGTTTGCCTGTCCCGTTACTTCACCTGCTTGCAGATGCCATAGGCAGCATGCACATGCTTCCAACGTTCCTACAACACAATTGCATGTGCTCACTAGCAAGGCCTTCACCCGCCTGTTTGCCTGTCCCGTTACTGTCAATTGCCTGCAGACGCCATCGGCAGCATCCACCTGCTGCCCATCTTCCCGTCTACTGGTGACAGGGGCTTTGCGCCAGTCAACTATCAGGAGGTGGACCCCAAGCTAGGTGAGCGCTGCTTGCAATGCTGCAGCAGTACATTGCAGCCTGTGCAGTTCCTCCAAGAAGCTGTTGTCCCTGCAGCTGCTGTTGCCAGTGAACCACCAGGAGGCGGACCCCAAGCTAGGTGAGCGCTGCTGCAGCGATGCAGCAACACATTGTACCCTGTGCAGTTCCTGTGCAATTCCTGCAAGAAGCTGTTGTCCCTGCAGCTGCTATTGCCAGTGGACTGTCAGGAGGTGGACCCCAAGCTAGGTGAGCTCTGCTGCAATGATGCAGCAACACATTTTACGCTGTGCAGTGCCTGCAAGCAGCTGCTGCCCCTGCAGCTGCTGTAACACAACGTTCCAGCGATAGCGTGTTCTGAAAAGGGCTTGTCATTCAGAAAATGTGGCTGCCTTTGTTCCATGCTCTAGTGTGGTGCAAACATGGGTGGGCACGTCCCTTGGAATGCAAATGATGAATTGTGCTGCTGAGAAGAAGTTTGTCCTGCCCATGACACACAGCATTGATGAATGGCTCTGCTAACATCCTTCGTATTGCTGTTGTGTCTGCAGGCAGCTGGGGTGATGTGCAGACGCTTGCAGGAGAGTACCAGGTGGGCATGCCTGCCTCTGCTGTGCTAGCAGCAGCAGCTGCAATCACAGGAAGACGCGCCTCATGACTGCTGCTATGCCCCTGTTGCATGGCTATGCTTCAAGGCACATCAAAGGTCATGCAGCGCCACTCTGCCTTTACTTGCGAAGTTCATGGTCCGTCTGTCTAGCAACTATCCCGCCTGTCTAGCCTGTCATCTTACCTAGTGCTGTGTCTGCACTGCTGTCCTGTCCTGCAAGATGTGCCTGGAGTACATGGTGAACCACATCAGCCCAGGCTCACCGCAGTTCCAGGACTACAAAGCCCACGGCGATGCATCTGCGTACAAGGACATGTTTGTGCGTTGGAAGGATGTCTGGGCATCAGGTGGGGGGCACAGTAGGACCCTAGCAAAACATGGCATTGCTTTGCTGCATCCATGTTCCGGCGGCGATGTGCAGTTGTTGCTGCTCACAATGTTGGCATGGCTGTCCTTTGCTGGTTGTCGTGGTCGAAGATTGCCCATTGCTTACGTTCATGCTGCTTACTGCCTGCTGCATATGTGTGTTTTGCAGGTGCACCCACAGCTGAGGAGCTAGGCATGGTGCGCACACGCAAGCCAGCGCCCCCGGTGCTGTCAGTTGAGATGCGAGACGGCAGCGTGGTACCCCTCTGGTGCACCTTCTCAACGCAGCAGGTGTGTTTGGCGCGGATGCAGCCGTATAGCATGCCTGCCGCGGCATGTGCGCGATGCTGTGTCACCTGTGCAAGCTATGCGGCGCGTGGTTGCTTGGATGGTGCAGTACTTGCGTGTGATTGCCAGCATGCCACTGCTGCACATGTAGTGACCTGATGTATACATATTGTTGCTGAGTCAGCAGCATGCCGAGTCAGCAGCATGACGGATGCAACCCTGCAAACATACACACCTTTGGTGTAACATCTCTCCATCATCTGCTGCTGCAGGTGGACATCGACCCTTTCTCAGAAAAGGGTTGGGAGTTCACGGAGGCTTCGCTGCGCTCGCTGTGTGAGCGGGGCGGCGCGCAGCTCATCCGCCTGGACGCGTTTGGCTACGTGTCAAAGAAGGCAGGCACCACATGCTTCATGCAGGTGCGGCTCACTTGATCGCACCGCATGTGTTGACCAAAGCTCTTTGCATGCATGTGGCAGTGGTGCGCTGTTCTTGTGCCGTCGAAGAAGGCAGGCACCACGTGCTTCAGGCAGGTGCGGCTCACTTGAACGCACCGCATGTGTTGACAAAGCTCTTTGCATGCATGTGGCAGTGGTGCGCTGTTCATGTGCCGTCAAAGAGGCGGGCAGCACATGCTTCATGCAGGTGCGGCTCACTTGAACGCACCGCATGTGTTGACAAAGCTCTTTGCATGCATGTGGCAGTGGTGCGCTGTTCATGTGCCGTCAAAGAGGCGGGCACCACATGCTTCATGCAGGTGCGGCTCATAATTGACAATCTGTGGTTACCAAAGCTCTTTGCATGCATGTGGCAGTGGTGCGCTGTTCATGTGCCGTCAAAGAGGCGGGCACCACATGCTTCATGCAGGTGCGGCTCATAATTGACAATCTGTGGTTACCAAAGCTCTTTGTGTGCACGTGGAGTTGCGTAGAGAGTACTGGCAGGTGTGGACATGTGCCACCGCTGCAGTAAGTTTGCTACCTGCTATTGCCTGCATGTCGAACTGCAAAGCAAGGCCGGAGGAAGCCTGCTGCAGTCCGCTGAATGAAGCGATACTATCTGTAGTACAGCATTTATTAGCATGTGTCCACGTTGTGTGCCTTGCCTGCTGCTACAGGGCCCTGAGGTGTGGGCGCTGCTGGATCGCACTATCTGTAGTACAGCATTGATAAGCCTGTTGTCACATTGTGTGCCTTGCCTGCTGTTTGTTGTGTGGCTTGCCTGCTGTCCGTTGTGCTGCTGCAGGGCCCTGAAGTGTGGACTATATGTAGTACAGCAATTGTTAGCCTGGTTACACGTTGTGTTTGCTGTGCTGCTGCAGGGCCCTGAGGTGTGGACTATTTGTAGTACAGCACCTGTTTGCCTGGTTACACGTTGTGTTTGCTGTGCTGCTGCAGGGCCCTGAGGTGTGGGCGCTGCTGGGCCGCATCAAGGAGGTGGTCAGGCCGTACGGCGTGCAGCTGCTGTGCGAGGTGCACGAGGACTTCCTGCTCAACATCGAGCTGGCCAGGTGAGAGCAGCAGCAAGCAATGTGTCATTGGTGGTATGCATGGGCGTCGATGCGACTTGATGGTGCCAGCAGTAGTTGCAAACGAGCTGGCATCGTTGAGTGGCAGCTGCCAAGTGTCTTACGTGTGTGTTGGGCAGCGCTTACAGGGTGCGCAGCACTGCAAGGGGCAGGCACAGTGCTTGGACTGTAGTGTGCGCTGAAAGAGCAGCTGATGCAGGAGTACCACGCCCAGTTGCTGTCTGTTGGCAGGCAACAAACCTGCTGTGCACATTTATGACGAGATGTGTATCATGATGGTCATAGTCAGGGCTGTGCTGACTGCGCACTGCGTGCTGCTGTGCAGGCACGGGCTGTGGGTGTACGACTTTGCGCTGCCGCTGCTGATGCTGCACGCTCTCAAGTTCAAAAGCGCAGAGCCGCTGCGGCACTGGATCTCCATCTGCCCCCGCAGGCAGATCACAACCCTGGACACGCACGATGGCATGTGAGTTGGATTATGATGAAGTCGTGTAACAGCAGCACGTGGCTGTTTGGCATGGTGCAGCCCAGAGCAGCACAATGTAGGTTGCATGGACCCCTGATTGTCCTGTATGCAGCAGGCAAGTGTTCATGCAGCTACTTGCCTTCTGCAGGAGCACAACGTAGGTTGCTACAACCCCTGAGTGTTGCTGTCGTGCAGCAGACATGTGTTCAAGCGCGTGCCTGACCCTGCGCTGTTGGTGTTTGCTGCTGCTGACGTGCAGGGGTGTGGACGACATCACGGTGAGAGCCACACAATCTGACTCTTCATAGTCAGAACTTGCTGCATATGGGCAGCAACGATGATGCATATGGGCAGCAACGATGATGCATGGGCGCATGTTTAGCGCCAACAGACTACGCAGGCATGTACAGCACACTGTGCGCTGGGCAGCTTCATACGGCACTATATGTTGTGCAAGCACCATGCTTGGTATGAGTGTTATTGTGCATCATGAACAGGCTGCTCGATTATGGTGCTGCTGTATGTGTGTGCAGGGTCTTGCCCCGCTGGTGGACATTCCTGAGCTGGAGCGCAGTATCCTGGGCAGGGGTGGCAACATCAACTACAAGCACTTCTTCGTGAAGCCGGGCCAGGCAGATGGTGAGTGGAGTCCCGATATATACGATTATCGTTGAGAACAGCTGTCTAAGCAATAGCAGCAGGGTTGGTGCGTGGGGGGTCCCAGGCTGTACATCCAGCAGCAGTCAACAGCTGCATAGTGCCTTGGTCAATTTTTGACACCTCAACGCGACTTTGTTAACGTTTGCTTACCAAAGTATGTTTGTTAGTCGTACACATTTTACTTACGTTCTGTCATTGTGGTGATCGGCCCTGTAGCCGCGACTTCGCTGTTCCCGCAGCCACGAGTCACTTGCCAATCTGGCTGCGATAGCAAAGAATTAGGCATGGTTTATTATGTTATTTGTGAGCTTTTCGACCTGCTAAAGCTGTGCCGAGCAGCCAAGCTACCGTGACGTGGCAGCTGCCGCCAGTGTTGTAGTTGTGTACACACAAGTGCAAGGGTATATCAGGGCACTTGCCAGGCATGTGTATTACGACTGTACTTGAACAGGATCTGTTCTACAGTTCGTACACCTGTCTGTGTTTCTCAAACCAGACAAGTTCCTCACATCGGAAGAGGATTAGTAGCTCTGCTGCCTGAGCACGAAGCCGTTGCCAGCAGTGTCCAGGGCGCTGCCCAGGACGCGCTGCGCTTGATGAATGTTCCTGTGCAATCATTCCAGCACAGGATGGCAGCAGAGCATTCTGACGGTGTTTGTCTTTTGCTTTTGTTCTTTGCGGGGCTACCCGCTCCAAGAGACTATATATACAGCACAGGTCATTCGCCCTCTGCTCCTGTGCTGAGTTGGATCCGTCAATGTTGCACCTATTGCTGAGGTGCTGCTGCTGCTCCTCATTGTTTTGGCTGCAGTTGCACCAGACCACAAGCGCACTACGTCATCGCTGCATGCAGCAGCCGACTTCCTGCAACCCGACTGTCTGGAGGGCTCCTACCAGTCAGTTGCACACCAGGTAAGCAATGTCACATGTACCAAGCACACGTGCTTGCTTCTGCAGCAACCGGGAATAGCCTGGTCGGCTGTCGTGGGTCTTGCTTGGTACAGTAGCTGCTGCTTGACACGTTCTTATTCCCTACCGTGCGGCCCTTCATCTGACAAGTGCGCATCTGCTGCTGCTGCACGCCTGCAGTACAACCAGACCTACTTCAGCGCCGTAGGAGAGGATCCGCAGCAGTACCTGCTAGCAAGGTGGGTACCGTGGCTGTGTGTAGAAGGTGCATGTGACGCGCCAGCTGCAGACATGAAGTGCTTGATGACACCTTCAAGCAGACGAAGCAGATGCTGAGGCGGCAGCTTGCGTGTGAAATTGACACACTTGTGGGACTTGCAAGTCTGATTTGGTGGCACTGAAAGACACAGTATCACATTGATATTGCCTGCGCCCTTGCCTGCACTGCCTGCAGGGCCATCCAGTTCTTCACTCCAGGCGTGCCGATGATCTACTATGTGGTGAGCTCCTGGCTGATGCTGCGGCGCAGTGAGACAGCTGCTTCCTCACTGCGATGTCAGCTGGATTGCAAGCTGAACTACTCGCAACACCACTGATCCTGGTGTGAGCTACATGTTGGTAGAGGAGTGCGCACAGGTGCAGGGACGTGCATGCTTTTACTGCTGCTTCGCATGGGGGGCCTGTGCATGACAACAGCGTGCAATGACGGCTGAGGTGCTGCTGTTGCTGCTGCAGGGCCTGCTGGCTGGCAGCAACGACTTTGAGCAGCTGCAGAATGGCGGCGACTGCAGGGACATCAACAGACACTACTACAGCCTGCAGGAGGCCAAGCAGGCAGTGCGGAGGCCTGTGGTGCAGGTGAGGGTGCTCTGGTGACACACTAGGATGCTGCAGCTTCCACTGCTGCAACAGCTGAGCGCTGCGTCACGTACAAGTTTTGGCACTGCTTTATCAGCTGCGGAAAAGCCGATGCTGAGCTGCTAGGTGCAATGAATTGGTGATCGTTTGCAAAGCTGTATAGAATGAAATGTGTTGCTCACCGCACCTGCTGCTGTGCCTGCCTGCAGGCGCTGCTGGAGCTGTTTCGCTTCTGGAACACGCACCCTATTCAGCAATGCACTGCCCCCCCATGTTGCTCACAGCACCTGCTGCTGTGCCTGCCTGCCTGCCTGCAGGCGCTGCTTGAGCTGTGCCGCTTCCGCAACGAGCACCCCGCCTTCAAAGGCCGCGTGTACGTCGACGACAGCTGCCCCCCCTCGCAGCTCAAGGTCACGTGGAACTACAAGGGCACGCACAAGGCCGTGCTGCACGCTGACGTGGAGACGCATGCGTTCAGCATCTGCCACACGCCGTTCTCTGCAGAAGACGGTATGGAGGGGCTTAGCGGCCTGAGCACACACGACTCTCGTGGTATCTTTAGCGTGTTTAGCTGTGACGCACTGGACCTGGACAGCAGGAAGCTAAAGCGCACGCGCATGATGGCAGCAGCAGCGACAGCAGAGAGGGCAGCGGAGAGCTCAGTCAGCGAGTCTGACAACGAGGGCAGTGCGATGTTTGGTATGGTTGATGCGTCGGGGATGCAGCAGCTGGACCTGTCTTGGGCGTGGCAGACTGCATCCGCACCTTCTTCAGTTGCTTCCCGCTAACGTGGAGGTAGGCCATGCAGTGATCAGACTGCCTGTTCTGACAAGTGCTGCCATGTGCAGCTGTGAACGGCTGGGGATAGTGTGCGAGCCACCTGGCACCAGGTCAGACAAGAAGCCAGGCATCCCATCTATATTGTAGGCAATGCGAGTATGTGACCTTGTATGTGCAACGCTGTGTCCAGTACTGGTGAGGCTGAGGCCGCCAAAACACTTTTACAGGTTGGGCACTAGACAATGCTTCGTGCACATTTGGCCATCTTTTGCATCATCATCATCATCATCATCATCATCATCATCATCATCATCATCATCATCATCATCATCATCATCATCATCATCAAATTATTTGGCCAACTTTTGCATGTGGGAGCACCTGCGCTTGTATTTGCAGTGCAATGCGGTTGTTCGCCGCATGCTATGCTCAAAACGGCAGGTGCTGTTCGTTGTTGGAGGAACATGCGGGTGCATTTGATATGTGTAGTTTTGGTGATGCGTGCTCTGTGTGTGCTCCCGGGTTGCATCGTCGGATTAATCAAGAGCTGCATAACGTGGGAGCATGTCCGGATGTGTCAACGCTGGCTTGGACAGGTGCAGCGCTGCTGCGCAGGATTGTTGCTGAAAGAAGCTGATCATGGGATCATTCGTGCACCTGCATGACTGTGTGAAACTTGTGCGAGGTGTGAACAGCATTTGCAGCTTGTTTGGTAGGATGCATTGGTGCATTGGTATCGGAGTACTCATCTGCCCAGCATGATCTGCCTGTGATGTTAGACCAGGTCACCTGGAAGGTCCATCACTATGTCCCTGTCGCACATGTATGGCACTGTGATCGCAATGCTGGTTGACATGTGGGCATTCTGTATTGTGATGGCCTTTGCTGTTGAGACTGTCCTCTTCCCTTCTCGTGATCCTCCTTTTGCAGACCTGACTTTTTGTGATGTTGCAGCCCTGACTGTGACAACGCCCTGACTGTGACAAGAAACTGACTATGACGTTTAAGTTTCTGGTTACTCCATGCACTATCTGTACATCGGACAGCAGGACTCGTCTGACTAGTTACTGTGACATTAAACTTCAGTCAAAGGTAGCTTGAAGCTACGGCAGTGGGTTTGCTGTCTGCTTATATTCTGCAGACGTGGCGTGATGCATTGCCGCAATGCCAAAAATGGTGTGTGCATGTGCTGGTGGCTGATGGCTGAGGTGACTACAGCTCTGCACGCACATTGCTGTGCATGCAAGCGGTTGGTAGAGATATGTTTGCTTGCAGTGAAAGTGCCTCTGATGGTAATTGGGTTGCTGTGCGGCTGCTAACATGCAGCATACACAATATGGATGGTTGTTGGGGCACCTATGTGCAAATGATTTGTGCATTGAACTCATTGTGTTTGTAGCTAGCAGGTGAATTGTGTATGCCGCTGCTGTTGACACCTTGCCAACTGAAGCTGTGTGTGTAAGATGTGCTGCATGCGATCAAGGGGCAGACGGCGATCTTGGGCTTACTCAGTTCTTGGCCAAAGGCATTTGACATATGCATGTTGGTCTGTTTTACCGAAGGCATCTGTGCGCTCGCATGCATGTTTGCATCAGCACCTTGTGTACGAGGATGAAGATCATAATGCGGCATCCTGGTGGATAAAGGTGCGCGCGGCGCGTTCCCGAAATCACCGGGGGGCAGACTGGGACATTTGGCTAGTGATAGGGGCGGGGTGCAATTGCACAACGTGTGTTGCAACACGTGTTGCTCTGCAGGTGCTTTTGTCCTGCATAGGCATGTGAGGTGCAGAGCGGGAGCAAGTATCCTGGTGGGCCAAATCTGCTGACTGTGCGTGAATTATGGTAGTACGCGTGCTCATCATCATAGTACGTGACGGTACCGGGCAAGTGGCAAAAGTGCCTTCTTGGTACCTTTTGCTTCTGCATGATTGGTAGGATCGTCAGGATGTATATTTGCCTGACTGCATGTGTAACCCATTCTGCCTACGGTTGATCTGAGGAACAGTTCCGTGTTTCGCTTTGTTACATGTAGTGTCCCAACTTTCTGGCAGACAAAGATGGGTTCCACTGCAACATAGGGTCACTAAGGCCGCTCAAGCGACGCCAAGAAGACAGTCAACGCAGCAAAGGGAATGCAACTGACATGTGTGCTGCCTTTGTCATGCTGACAGCATGCAAAGCTCTCTGCTTATGAGACGATGTGCTGTTCAGTGCACAGCTGAAACCTCTCTGCGCCTACAGGTGTGTATTTGACGGTGATGCCTACATGATGGGCGGCTTGCCTGCATGGGCAGCCCACTCGGAGTACCAGGAGGTCTGGGCGGGCCCTCCTGGTCAGGCATCGCATTGAGGTATGACTTTGCTTTTACCTGGAGTCCAGGATCCGCATAAAACCGTTCACAATACAGCCGTTGTGACAGGCAAAACCAAAATGTGAAGTGTGGTAGTCACAGGCAAAACCTTGCTTTCTTTGAGCATAACACATGGCTGAGGCTGCTTTGTTCAGTCCCAACATGGTTGTCAAAACCCCATGCATACGCGCATCAGAACCTTCCCCGTGTATACGTGTATGCATACCACACAAGCCAGCTACTACCAGCCTGTGCCATACAGGATGACCTGGCCTGGGCACACGCATGCCCACTACACATTGGACCGGGCAGCACCAATGCAAAAGCAATTGCTGTTGGTGCTGCTACCAGCCTGTGCCAATCCAGACAAACGTTGGCCTGGGCACATGCAAGCCCACTCGGAACAACGGACCGAGCAGCACAAAAGCAAATGATTTGCTATTGATGTCAACTGCCCAGCAGAGACTTGACAGCAGTCTTACAAGCCACTGCTACTGTCGCCTGTCACAATCGCCTAGCTGTGATCCGTAACAGTCCTGGGTGGCAGGTCACCCTGCTGCTGATTTACAGAAGCGCAGCTGCAACTGTCTCCCGTCCGCTGGGTTTACCCGAGTGCCTCACAGCAGATTCAGTGCCAGCGTAGCTACCGACAGCTGCTTGCGCTGCAGAGTTGACTCAACACTGTGTGCTGCTCGTCTGCTGCTGCAATGCCGATCGATACGCCTTGGCTGCTCCCCAATGGCTGGCTTGATGAGCTGCCACCAGCCGCCTTTGATCCTGCAGTGCTGCCCCACACCTTACTGGCTACTGCCACGTGCCAGCTGGCAGCCATGTGATCACTGCGACGGAGCTTGCCAGCTGGCAGCCATGTGATCACTGCGACGGAGTGTAGCAGTGTAGGTGCACCTACACTACTACTGCAAGCTTGCCAGCTGGCCTGCCGCCTGGCTGTGGCTGCCTCACAGCGGCTCTATGAGCGACATGTGGCCCTCGTTGGCAATCTCCTGGAGGTTGAGCTCCTCCACCTCACCCGTCCTGCAGCAGATACAAAACAGCGCGCACACACACATGTATGCATGTGTATGATATGTATTTGAACTTTACTCGGAGTAACAAATGAATGTGAAGCATGATGCACGTTGAGCTCCTCACCCGTCCATCAGCACACAGAGAAAAGGGCATACACATGTGTATGCGTGTATATGATTTGTATACGTAAGAGTAGCAAGTGAGTGTGAAGCATGTTGCAGGTTGAGCTCCTCCAGCTCACCCGTCCTTGCAGCGCAGCGATAGCAGCAGTACAGGTATGATGTGAGCACAGCACAAATGTGATAACTGCATGCAGCGATGATGTAGGTATCAGCATGTTGCAGGTTACGCCTCAACCTCTCCCGTCCTGCAGAGCAGCAACAGCAGCAGTATGAGCACAACACATCAGCAACTGCATGCAGCATTGTTGTGCGTTTGAGCATGTTGCATGTCGAGCTCCAACATGGGCCAACACATGCATATATGCATGTCAGCTGTGATCAGGGTTCTGGCATGTCGTTGATGTGTTCCACATGCGTATGCGCAAGAGATACATGTATCGTGCTAATGAGAAGTGAGGTGCAATGCGTCAGCATTGACAGCATTGCTTCTTCTCCTGCAGCATGTCGCAGGCAGGCTGCGCTCACCTGTAGACGATGGTTGCTGTCTTGTCGATGACGTTGACCCTGTGTATCTCGATGAGGTACCACATGTTGTCGTCTGGCCAGAACATCTCAGCCTGGCGGCCCTGCAGAGCCACGTGTCAACCACACGGCAGCAGCAGCGGCAGCAGTAGCAGCAGCAAGCCCAACAACAATGTGTGTCGCCACCAACCGTCTCAGCCTTACCACACCACCGGCACATACACAGAGTATGACAAGACAGCAAGGGAGGGCATAGCAACCATGCAGCAAGTTGACAAGGTGCATACAGAAGCATCAGCCCCATCCCCAGCATCCGACATGTTTGTGTTCCCTCTCAGGAAAAGTGCACAAGCGCGAGACCCAATCGGAGCACATCAGTCAAAGGCATCATTCAAGAACCGTCGGCGCACCTGCAGGTCTGGCTTGATGTCTGACACCTGCAGCAGCCCATCCCCAGCACACAGAAAAAAGGCGCGCCAACCAAGCGGAAACAAGCAAAATGAAACATACAAAACCGATGTGCGCACCTGCAGGTCTGGCTTGATGTCCGACACCTGCAGCAGCCGCCCCGGCAGCTGCGGCTGCTGCGCAGAATCCATCAGCCCCAGCGTGCGCTCATGGTGCTGGAACTGCAGCTGCGGATACATGCTGTCCCCCCCAGCCTGCATACTGCTCGGGTTGCTGCTCTGCCCACCCCCAAACCCACCCATCCCCCCAAACTCATCACTCTGCGCCAGCACCGCTGCTGCCATCACGCGTTGGTCTTCGCGGACGCGTTTCTTGGTGGTGGGGATGTGCGGGGGGATGGCTGCTGCACTGACGCCCCCTGGGCCTGCCCCCATTGTGTTTGGCAGGCGCTTGAGGCTCGGCGCTGCCAGCGGCTCGAGGCTGTCCCACTGGTCAGCAAAGCCCTTGCCCTTGCCTCTGCCGCCGCCTGCGGGACGCACGGTTTTAGGTTCAACGTTTATGTTTTCAGGTCATAGCAGCAGCAGTAGTTGTACAGTGAGTGCTTGAACAGCATGGCAGGCTGTTTGCACTGTTGCGTCTCCGGTCAGCAAAGCCCTTGTCCGTGCCTCTGCCGCCGCCTGCGGGGTTCAGGGGTTTTAGATGATAGCAGCAGCAGCAGCAGCAGCCGTTTGGGGTGGCAGCAGCGGTAGTTGAGGACGATAGCAGTAAAGGGAGCTGATACAGTGAGCGGCACAGGAAATGGGTAGGCTGCAGGTTTCGGCATGATGTGCATTGTTCAGGTTTGGACCACATCGGCATGAGTAGCAGGTCAGGGGCAATCAGCAGAACACAGGGGCCACCTGGTCAGCAGACCTTGTGGCAACACACGTCACACCCTTGCGGCTGCAGGCTGTCAAGCTGCAGGCAGTGCCGGATCCCCACCTGCAGAGTAGGGCTGCTCAAAAGGGTTGTATGCCTCTGCTGCTGCTGTGGGGATGGCCGCGACCTCCTCCTCAAACTGCGCAGTCGTCTGCAGCCAGCAGCAGCAGCAGTCCGCGGCAGCAGCAGCAGGAGCAGCAGGAGCAGCAGTTCGCGGCAGCACTCAGCAGATATGTAACTTGCAATATGTAGTGCATCGCCAAAGCGAAGCTACACCAGCTGCTGGGCAGCGCCGGCTGTGCAAGCTCTCCTGTTTGTGACCAGCCTGTGCTGTCCACGCTGCTGCTGCATATGTGCTGCTTCGCGTGTGCCAGCAGAACTCACTTCGTCAGTCTCCCGCTGGTGTTTATGACGAGTTCCACTGCAAACTGCAAATCCCATTTGTACGCAACAACAATGCTGCTGCATTGCCGCCGCTGCTGCTGATCTCTGAGCGAGTGAGCGACAGCAGCTGCAGTAGGCATCTCACCACGTCCAGCTGGTGGTTGTTGATCTGCATCTACTGCTGCTGCTGCTGTTGAGCACTGAGCGACTCAGCAACAGCAGCAGCGCCAAGCATCTCACCGCATCCAGCTCGCGCTGGTGGTTGGTGATCTGCCTGCGCTGCTGCTGCTGTTGATCTCTGAGTGACTTAGCGACATAAGCAGCGCTAAGCATCTTACCGCGTCCAGTTCCCGCTGGTGGTTGGTGATGAGCTCCAGTGCGTGCTGCGCCAGCTGCACCTTCTCCTCACTGAACTGGTACAGCAGCGCCTCCTGACGCTTGAACGTGGACACCAGGCCCAGGTACTCCTGCAATGCGCAGCGAATCACACACAAAACCAATGATATGATGAGCACCAATCCCAGGGTAGGAGAGCCCATGCTGCTGCTGCTGTTGCTGGTGGTGGTGGTGGTGGTGTGTCGTGCATGTGCGTCTGGGCCTGCCTTAGTGTTGCTTTGCTGCTGCTGCTGCTGCTGCTGCTTTGACACTATAGAATGCACTCATGCTCGTCTGCCCATCAGCCTCTGCTGCTGCTGCTGCTGCTTCTGCTGTTCCCGCGCACCTGTTCGTCTGGGCCAGCCTTCCTGCTGCCTGCTGCTGGCTCCATCCTGCAGAGCGCATCTGTGGTGTGCTTGATGGAATCCATCAACTCCGCAGTGCGCGCATCCAGCACCTGACAAGCAGCAGCGGCAGCAGCAGCAGACACATCAGATGCAGTCCTGTGTACTGCACATCAGATGCAGTCCTGTGTACTGCACATCAGATGCAGTCCTGTGTACTGCACATCAGATGCAGTCCTGTGTACTGCACATCAGATGCAGTCCTGTGTACTGCACATCAGATGCAGTCCTGTGTACTGCACATCAGATGCAGTCCTGTGTACTGCACATCAGATGCAGTCCTGTGTACTGCACATCAGATGCAGTCCTGTGTACTGCACATCAGATGCAGTCCTGTGTACTGGCAGCGCTGCTCAGTCGAGCACTTGGTATTGGCTGCCATTGCACATGTTGTTTCTGTACCTTGACAAATGCACAGATGGTGGTGGTGCCATGATGCCGTGTTCATGAGCGTCAAGCAGACACTGCATCAGACACTACTGCGCGCCTTCTGTTGCAGCAGGTAAAAGGCAGCACATTTGTATCTGCATACAGCAGCGCTGCTGTATAATGCTGTTCTAAGCGCTGTTCTCGCACCTTGATCATGTTGAGGAACCTGGAGAGGTCAGATGGCAAGCCCAGCGTGCTCTCCACATAGTTTTCTAGGTATGATATTATGCTAGCCATGGCTCAGGAGTACTGCTGTGCTATGCAGGGGACCGTACTGTGGGTGGGTGCAGCAGCAGCAGCTACTACTGCAGGCAGAGGCACCCTACTGAGGCCCAGGAGCCATGCTGGCAATCACTCTGCTGTGTTCATACAAGCACACAGTACAATATATTACACTTGAAGTGTCTTGCAAGGCCGGATACTGCGTTCAGGCCTGGAAGGCAAAAGAGCGGCCTCTGGTTGGGCGGTCTAGACAAGCTGCAACGAGTAGATACCACTTTGTTGCTCCGTTAGTATGCCGGCATATGATGATCACGTAGCAGCGGTCGATCGTGGTGCTCAGCACTGCTGTTCACAACCTCTGCGAGTAACACAAGGAGTTTGAACGACGAACTTGTACCATTGCAGGCCTTAGCCACATCTATGCGGCTATATCCCGGACGTTGCCATCGGTGTTCATCTACACGGTCTCCTGTACGCCAGCTTCATCGTCGCATCACACAGTGCTCAGCAGCAGCAGCTGTAGCAGCAGCTCGCAGGCACAGGCAAGTGCAGCTGCAATGCGATGCCATTCGGCCTTGGCAGCCCATCAACAACTCCAGCCTGTACATTTTCAAGTAGTGATGAGGGCTGTGCCGCCTGGCCAGACACGCCCAGCAAGCAGGCAGCGGCAAGCAGCAGCAGCCTGCACAGCGCTGGTGCTCAAGCCACAGCAGCAGCTTACAAGATGGGTAAGAGGTAAGCCAAGTGTACTGGAAGTGCAATAGTGGGAGTCACTTTGAGGTGCCTGGTATTAGTTGCGCCAATGAGCTTGGTGTTGCCTGGTGGTGGCAGCTTGAACATCAACTCGCTATTCAAGCAGTCAAACTGCTGCCTAAGCATGCTGCAGGACCTTTTGACTCGAATGACTTGCAACTGCCAGCGATCTCCACAGCCAGAGACATGCCTGACGTTGCTGTCTGTGTTCATTTGCTAGGGGTCAGCTGTCAATGGGTCTGCAGAGCATCTAACGACAGCAGTGCCATCAGCATCAACGTGGGCGATCCTATGGCTGTACTACCAACACCATCAGCCGCATCAGCAGCAACAGCAGCAGAGCCAGTGGCAGCAGCAGGTCCAGCCTGGCAACCGCAGGACATCATCAAAGCAACAACAGCAGACGGTGCTGACATATGCATGGAGGTCATCAGCACTCCATCATCATCAGTAAGTAACACACCAGCAGCAGCAGCAGCAGCACCCGACCCACAGGAACAACAGCAGCAGCAGCACCCTGTTGTCGCGCATCAGGGCGTGCTGTATGCAGTGCAGCAGACACAGCAGCAGCTGCTGCTGCTACCACAGGGCTGGCAGCTGCAGCCGGACCATCAGCTTGTCACAGCACTGCCAGGCTGGTCAGCTGCACTGCAGCAGCAGCAGGCCAAGCAGCGACTACCGCAGCAGCCGCTGCAGCTGCAGTCAGCTGCTGTGGTGTCATCGGCTGCGCAGCTGCAGGCAGCGGTGCGGCGCAACCCTGCGCTGTGGAGGGATGGCACTGGTGAGCTGGCTGGTGCTTAGTTGCATCCGTGTACAGTTGATGTCCTATCACACCAACATGTCTGCACTGCTGTATCATGTAGTGGGTCAAAACTGGGCTGTGCGACAGTGACATTTGCGCTGTATTCATGATGATCACACCAGCTGAGCTGTAGCATCAATGTTGAAGGCCCTGTGCACATTGGAGGCACGGAGTGTTGAGGCAGGTGGTGGTTCTCCTGCAAATCATGCCACATATGACACGCCGCATGGCCGTACAGCCACAAAATCTGTGGCTGCTCACGCATGCTGCGCTGCAGGGCCTGCAGTACTAAGCCTAGCAGATTGCATGTGACATTCTCATGGCAGTACTGCACAACATGTCTTATAACGGCTCACGCATGCTGCGCTGCAAGCCTGCTGACCGTCCGCTGCAGGGTCAGACCCTAGCAGAGTACATGTGACACTCCCATGGCAGTACTGCCACAATATTTGATATGTACTGCCTCGCACATGTTGCGCTGCAGGCCCGCTGGACCCTCCCCTGCAGGGTCTGCAATACCAGACGCTAGGCGCAGGCGAGGTGGAGAGCCTGCTGAGCAGGGCACGCGGCCTGGTGATGGTGCAGCTGGCGGTGGGCTGGGACGCAGCAGCACCGCAGCCTGTGCACAACCCGCTGCTCCTGCACAGCCTGCAGCGGGCGCTGCAGGATCCCAACATAAGCATCTTCATGAGCAAAGCAGCAGGTGAGGTGTCCTGCAGCCGTGTGTGCATTCTTTGTCCGATGAGTGTGCTTTGTTTGCATGTGCGTTGATCTGCTCAGCTTGTGTACACGCCCGCTGCTGCCTGCAGCGGTTGCTACAGTAACCCAACATCAGCATCTTCATGAGCAAAGCAGCAGGTGGGGTGTGTGCTGCAGCCGCATGCGCATTAATTGCCACACGAGTGTGCTTTGTTTGCGTGTGTGTTGATCTGCTCAGCTTATGTGAAAACCCGCTGTTGCTGCTTATGCACAGCCTGCAGTGGTTGCTAAAGGATAGCAACATCAGCATCTTCATGAGCAAAGCAGCAGGCAAGGGGCGTGCTGCACCGCTCAAGGGTGCATGTTTTGATTGAAGGTTATGGCTCACTGTGATTGCCATTCCATCTGCTTGGCTGGACGCAGAGCCGCATCGCAGCCGGTGCACAACCCATTGTTGCCTCACAATCTTGGGCACCCATCTGGCCAACTTTGGGTGCCATTAGGACTTGGCGCAGAAGCCACAGCATTATACGCTTGTCATCACGCTGTCGCATTTGATGAAACGCACTTGTAGGTGGCTTGGGTCTTACTTACATCTTGAGTGCCAAAGCTGAGACGCCACGGCTGGGCAGCATGCGGCGCGCTTGGGTGCCCAAATGGCAAGTTTTGAGGCACAAATAACATTTGAAGCTGCTTAAATACGACACTCCTGTACTTCTCTGGCATGCCTTTGCAGGTGGCTTGGGTCTCACGGCCATCCTGTGTGCCAAGGCCGATCCCTGGCGGGCCTGGGGCAGCCACCTGGCAGGGTTTGGGGCTCAGGCTGCGCTTGTGGCTGACTCAGCGTACTACAAGCTGCTGATTGGGCGCATGCTGGGATATAAGGAGGAGCACATACGCCACCACATCCAGGTGTGGTGAAACTTATACCTGTGACATTTTTGCGTGTTGGCAGTTTGCTTGCTTCGCTTCGAACTGGTCGGGCGCCACAAATTTGTGTCAGCTGTGCAGCTTTGCCACCACATGCAGCAACAGCATAGCCGTCTGTATGTCTCTGGTGTATGAGCTGCAGCTGAGGCGTCTCGCATCAAGTCTGATGGTGCAACAATACTGGTAGAACATGCTGGCCACATTCACCAACGTTGACTGCCCGTTGTGGCAAAAGCCCTCTGCCATGTTTGCCCGCCAACATGTTGTGAGATGTCTGCTGCTGCAGGCCCTGCATGGCAAAGGTCAGCAGGAAGTGGACTGCAAGCAGCACAGCCAGCAGCAGCGAGATGGGCCATCTCTGGGAGGCATTATTGATCTGACAGCAAACGTGCTGACTGGTGGTTGCTTTCGCTGCTATGCTGCTTTTTTGGGGTTGTTTGCTGTCTGCTGCACCGCTGCTGCAGGCGACCTCGGGCAGGCTGCAGCCCACCCCTGAGGTGGTCGCTGCTGTGGACAAAGACATGGCCAAGATCAGCAGGAAGAAGCCACAGCTGCCGTGGACCGCAAGCAGCACAGCCAGCAGCAGCACGGCAGGCAGCAGGAAGCAGCAGCAGCAGCAGCAGAAGTCGCAGCAGGCGCAGCAGCAGCTGCCAAGGTCCGCGCGCAAGAAGCGGTAGCGTGGAAGTTGACGTTACTGGCATTACAACCAGCGTTGCGCAAGTTTCAGTGGCTCAATGGGCGAGGCTCTGCTGTATTGTTGGAGCAGCACCAACATAGCAGTGGCACGATGTGCTGCCTGCCAGGACATTTGTGCTGTGCCACATCAGTGCTCAGCATGCCGAGCAGCTGCAAGCTAGCCTAGCCGGACATACGGTACTTCTGAGAAGTGAGTGAGACTCATATGTGACTTAAACTGTAATGTCAGCAGCAATGTGAGATGTTTTGAAAGTAAGTGACCGTCACTGTGGCACACATCATCATCATCATCATCATCATCATCATCATCATCATCAAATTACCAGATCAAGGCACACAATGTAACAGCCTGTCATCGGATGTGAGACTTATCACTCAGTGCCGGCCCTCGGGCTGAAGGAGCATGTGCGAGTCACAATGCCTAGCACATGTGACCGGTCACTGGTGACCGGTCACCCCCCCCCCCGGCGGGTTTCAGTGAGATAACTCGAAGTTTGGACTGAATTTCGTCCGTTTCGTTACCGTAACGGTTGACCGCATCATGTGCTCAGTGAGCATGCGGTGCCACCGCAGTTGGCAACTTCTCAGGCATTGACCCAGGCTCATGCTGAAGCCCAGGCTGAACGCCGATCCGCGCCGCTGAGCAAACAATGACTGGATGTCACTGACATGATGAGTCAGCATCATCAAGTTACCATAAGCCATAGCACCACGGCCATTCACTGGTGACCGGCGCCCTTCCCGCCGCCCACTGGAGCACAAAATGGACTCCAGGGGAGCACCATGATGATCATGCATGCAGATGATCTCTACCAACTGCTGCATGGCATGATAGCCAAGCTGTGTTTCGCAACCGTCTCACGTGCAACTTCATCCTGCGTACCAACTGCTAGGCAACTCAATGCATCTCCACGGCACGGCACATTCATGCCTGCGCAACACAATGTTCTAGAACAGCTTGCAGGTACGCTGCTGCCAGTCACAGAAACAGCGACATTCGGCTTCACCCTGGATTGAAGCACCAAATTGAAGCTTTATTTGGTGCTTAATAATAATCAATCCTTGTAAGCCATACCTTTCGGCATCGGCAACCGCGCCTCACCCACTGGGGAGGCGGAAAGCAGACTGATTATTCTCTCTATTTTGGTGCTTGAAGCTTTATGTGGCTAGCCACGCGCCTTGCACAAGCCGCTCAGAGATGGCAGCCAGCACAATGTTCAAACAAGGCTTTGTACGGCTGCAATGTCTGGTGCTAGCAGGTGCCACCACTGTGCCTCCAAAACCGCAGATTCTAGCACACTCAGTGAGGCTCGTGACTCCCCTGTGCACAGCAATACCCCTTTCACATATACACCCATCCCATCTGCATGCTTTTCTGCTAGAGTGCTGCATACTACTCGCACCCATCTACACGCCATGTGGGTCCTCAGCAGCACGTGGTGGCAGCTTTGGTGGCGGCAGCGGCGGCACGACTGGCGCTGCAAGCAGCTACCGTGCAAGTACTGCGCATCTAATGCCTCCACAACCACAAGTCCCGGCACACTCCACACATTCCGCGCACTCTGCTTATGACAACCCTCCTGTGAGAAGCGATACCCCTTTCATCAACACACCCATCTACACACCCATGCGTGGATCCTCAGCAGCACCGGGTGGCAGCTGCCGTCCGTCCCAAATACACACAAGTGCCAGCACACGTCAGGACGGTCTGACTGTGCACGTCAATGCCCCTGTCCCTTTCATCTACACGCCCATGCGTGGGTCCTCAGCAGCACCTGGTGGCAGCTTCGGTGGCGGCAGCAGCCTCACGACAGGCGCTGCAAGCAGCTGCGTGCAAGCACTGCTGTACAACTGCGCATCTAATGCCTCCACAACCACGAGTCCCAGCACACTCCACACATTCCAGCGCACTCTGCTCATGACAACCCCCCTGTGACAAGCCATACCCCTTCCATCTACACACCCATCTAAACGCCCATGCGTGGGTCCTCAGCAGCACCTGGTGGCAGTTTTGGTGGCGGCAGCGGCGTCAGCAGCCCATAATCAGTGTTTACTGACGTCTCAACATCGCGCAGGAAGGTGCCAAACGCGACTGCCTCCAGCACGCAGCACTGATGCGTTGCGATGGTCATGGTGGCTGTCTCCATGGCGTTGGTCTGCACCGCGCGCTGGATGCGACTGTACAGCTCCTCTGCACTGCTGACTTCCTGGCCCACAGCCTCCTGCAAGTTTGATTCAAAGCAGCAGCAGCAGACAGGGCGTTGAATAGTGGGTAGAGGCTGTACAGCTCCTCTGCACTGCTGGCTTCCTGGCCCACAGCCTCCTGTAAAACGTATTTGTTGAAGCAGCAACAAGGGTGAAATCGGCACACAGACAGTTGATGGTGAGTAGAGGCTGTACATCTTATCTGCACTGCTGACGTCTGGCCCACAGCCTCCTGCAAGTTGAAGTGAAGCAGCAACAAGGCAAGCAGCAACAATTGCAAGGGTGACAACGGCACACAGGGAGCTGATACTTATGACTAGGCTATAAGACTCCTCTGCGCGCTGGCTTCCTGGCCCACAGCCTCCAGCAAAACGTTTTGAAGCAGCAACAAGGGTGAAATCGGCACACAGACAGTTGATGGTGAGGCTGTACAACTCATCTGCACTGCTGACGTCCTGGCCCACAGCCTCCTGCAAGATGAAGTGAAGCAGTGAAGCAGCAACAAAAGTGAAAACGGCACACCTGAGGGAGTTGATAGTGAGTAAAGGCAGCCATCAACACACAACGTTGCACACTCAGCGCACCTGCATCTGCTGAGTCAGCTCCTTGATGTCTCCAGACCTGTCAGCATTAAGCAGAGCGGAGCCTCCAGGGATCAGTAACCACTGCAAAACCGGCAGTTACACACTTGATAGGCAGCCTCCTGTCTCTCCTAGCCGTCATCTGCGATGCACACATACATCTCATCCCTGCAACCGCACTGCAACAGCACTCATCACGATACACTTAGCCGCGGACAAGACACCCCATATTGCACGCTCAGCGCACCTGCATCTGCTGAGTAAGCTCCTTAATGTCTCCAAACAGCGCCGTCGTCTGCCGCTCCACAAGCGCAGCACCCTCAGCACTCACAACACGCGCTGTGTCAATCATTGTCGCCTGGTCAAATCCCTCTATGTACTTCCGCAATGCACTGCGGCCCCTGCTGCTGGCGCTGCGAACCGGCCCCCGCGGCCGGCTGCCGCTTGCGCTGCTGCCTGCTTCACTGCTGCCGGCCTCACTAGTGCTGCTGCTACTGCTGCTGCTGGCCTTGCTGCTGCTGGCCTTGCTGCTGCTGCTGCTTGGTGAGTCGGCCTCTTCTTGTGAGCCTAGTATGTCTACAATGGATCCTGGTGCGTCAGAGTCTAGGCTGGTGTCTATGTCATCAGCCTGCACAGGACAGCAGCAGCAGGCAGCAGAATACAGTCAGGGGCGTCAGGGTCTAGGCTGGTGTCTACGTCATCAGCCTGCGCAGGACAGCAGCAGCATCAGCAGCGGGCAGCAGGCAGCCGGGGGCATAATCATTGTGAGCCTAGTATGTCTACGATGGGCCCTGGTGCGTCAGGGTCTAGGCTGGTGTCTATGTCATCAGCCTGCACAGGACAGCAGCAGCATCAGCAGGCAGCAGAATACAGTCAGAGGCACTGTCATATTGTCCAGACAGTATGTCTACGATTGGGCCTGGTGCGTCAGGGTCTAGGCTGGTGTCTATGTCATCAGCCTGCACAGGACAGCAGCAGCAGCAGCAGGCAGCAGAATACCGTCAGAGGCACTGTCGTATTGTCCAGACAGTGTGTCTACGATGGGGCCTGGTGCGTCAGGGTCGAGGCTGGTATCCATGTCATCAGCCTGCACAGGACAGCAGCAGCAGCAGCAGAGGCAGCAGCAGGCAGCAGAATACCGCCAGAGGCATTGTCAATTTGTCTGGACAGCACCTGCAAACGCACAAAATGCCTGTGAAACAATTCTGCTGACTGCGCTCAACTCTGCTCTCAGCGTGCTGGCTAACTATACTGGCACAATGTACTGATAGGATGATGTGCGTGATGACTTGAGAAAAGGTTCCGGCAAACGCTCACGTGCACAAACAGGCGCTCCAGTCTTGCCACTCCCTCCTCCTGGCTGCATCGCTTTGCACCCCACTATCCTAGCCAACCACGTAACAATAAGTGCATGCAGGCATGGCCTCACCTGTGCAAACAGGCGCTCCAGCCGTGCCACTGCCTCCTCCTGGCTGCGCTCATCAAGCACACTAGACCACCATCTAGTATAGCATATGGCAGTGCCTGCACACATAAACTGATGGCCTCACCTGTGCAAACAGGCGCTCAAGCCGTGCCACTGCTTCCTCCTGGCTGCGCTCATCAAGCACACTAGACAACCATCTAGTATAGCATATGGCAGTGCCTGCACACATAAACTGATGGCCTCACCTGTGCAAACAGGCGTTCAAGCCGTGCCACTGCCTCCTCCTGGCTGCGCTCATCAAGCACACCACCCTAGCACATTACCTTAGCAATACAGGAATGGCCTACATGTGCAAACAGGCGCTCCAGCCTTGCCACCGCCTCCTCCTGGCTGCGCTCATCACTTTGCACCACACTACCATGGCCAACCACATAACAATGACTGAACAAAGGCACGGGCTCACCTGCGCGAAAGCCGCTCTAGCCGTGCCACCGCCTCCTCCTGGCTGCATCTCTTCACATCACACTACCCTAGGCAACTACATAACAATCACTGCATACAGGCATGGCCTCACCTGTGCGAACAGGCGCTTTCAGCCATGCCGCTTCATCCTCCTGGCTGCGCTCATCAAGCACACTAACCTAGCAAGCAATATAACAAACAAAAACCAATGACTGCATACAGGCATGGCCTCACCTGAGCGAACAGGCGATCCAGGCGTGCCACTGCTTCCTCCTGGCTGCATCACTCGACACCACCCTATCCTAGCACGTCTACAAGTTTAAAAGTTTCTACGTTCTTGATAGGGAGAGGATTGAACGGAGACGGCAGGCAGAGTGCCGGAGAGATGCTCACCTGTGCAAACAGCCTCTCGAGCCGTGCCACCGCTTCCTCTTGGCTGCGCTCATCAAGCACGCCCAGCGCTGCCTCCAGCTGGAAGCGCATGTCCACGTGGCGCAGGAAGTAGCCAAACATGATGGATGCGGCATACACCTGGGGGTGGAGCAAACCCAAGCAGCAGCAAGATCAGCAAAGGAACCACAAGCCAGGCTGCGCGCGGCGCAGAGTCACACGCGGCAGATGTCTGGCATACTATCCAAAAAACAAGAACCGACCGCAAGCAGCAACAAGATCAGCAAAGCAACCACATGGCGAGCTGCATGCGGCGTAAGGGTCACATGTGGCACATGTCTGGCATACACCCAGAAAGCAAGAAGCGACTGCATGTACTGCATACCTTCTCTGTGCATGTGGTGAGCAGCTGCCCTATGACTACTTGATCCTCGTTTTTGCAAGGACGTCCGCACGCACGTCCGCACGCACGTCCGCACGCACGCACGCACGCACGCACACACAAGATTCCTTCTCCTCACCGCCTCGCCCAACACACAGCACCACCTCCTCAGCGCGTGCAAACAACGACTTGTGCCTCACAAGCGACCCTTCTCACCCTCCTCACACTGTCACCACCTCACCGAACACACAGCACCACGTGGTGCACCATCACCAGCGCACCTGAGCCATCTGGTGCTCATCTTGATGAGCTCCGTGCTGAACTTGGCGCTTGCTGCTGCGCCCATCACGCCCAGCATGTGCTCACGCACCAGCTCCAGCGCCTCTTTGCTGTGGATGCCCTCGGTCAACGCGACCAAGTTTGCAGGAGCAGCCTCCACAAAGCCTGCAACGGTACGAAAAAGCGTGAGCAGTAGGGTATCAGGGTGAGAACAACAGCACTAGTAGTGTAAGCTGCATGTGTGGCAGCGCTAGCGCCTCCTTGCTGTGGATGCCCTGGTTCAAGTTCAACGGTTCACAACAACAGCAGTAACGGTGCGAGATGCATGTGCAGCAACATTGGCACCTCTTTTCTGTGAGGGTGCTCAGCGAGGGCCGCTAGGATTAGTTGGCAGGACCAGCTGTCACACAGCCTGCCGTGGCGACAACACCACGTGAGCACACACACACACAGCTCTTCTAAATTGCTGGTTCAATGCTGCCGCTCGCAGCTGGAGCGTCCCTTGCTACCGCAAGAAATCCACGCCGCTAGAAGCACCCAAAACCACACCGTTACTCACCATCCAAGCGAGGCAGCATCTCCACTTGCAGCAGCACAAACTTCTCCAAGATAGACACATACATCAGGTCCTCCAGCGTCGCCCGCACTTCCATCGCGCGCAACTCCTCCATCCGCTGGTACAGCACTAGCTCACTCTTGCTGCGCTGCTGCTTGCCGGCCTCATCTGCTGCCTCGCTTTCTGACGCTGACGCTGCGTCCTTTGCGTCCTTTTCCTCCTTCATGCGTGCCAGCTGCTGGTCTACTGCTGCGCGGAAGAGCTGCGGTTCCATGCAAAGGTAGTACTGCAGCATCTCGCCGTAGGGGGTCTTGGGCTTGGCTGGGGCACTGCAGGCAGCAAGGTAGCCGGGTCATTGCGCGATGTAGGGATACAGCACGCGCTTAGTCAGTGACACAATGGACACAGGAGGTTGAGTAGGAGCCAGTTGAGAAACTGAGTGTGCGAATGATGTGCTGGTGGGTGACCTGTTGCAGTATGCAGAGATTATGCTGGCGCTATGACCACCAGTGAGATTATTGTTCTGCTGCGGCTGGAAGCACAACAGCAACACTAGTGCTTACCATGCATGCTGCGACAAGTTGTTATTATAAAAGCCGAGGAGCAGAACAATAATTGAACAACACAATAATGCATGCAAGTGGCGCAGCTGCAGGACAGGTGTGGATACAGTAGCGCTCCTGCAAGTGAGGTGTTGCTGCATAATCAACAAGCCCACCCGCTGGTCACAAGCACAAAACTCAAGTTTTGCAGAATGCACTCACAGGCCGAACTCCTGGTCCTGCGCCTTCACAGCCACAGCTAGCCTGCGGACTGTTCCTGGTTACTGCCACTCTGCCACATCCTGGCAGCTTTGCTGGCCGCTGTGTGCCACGTGGGCAATTCAATTGCCTAGAACACGAATTCAAGCCAGTTTTGCTGAGCAGCATGGTGCGATCTGGCTATGAGCGTACTACGTTGCAGTGGGTGCGTTCCGTGGTTGCAGCAGAACGAGAGCAGGCAGCGTGCACTCTTGCTAGCTGTATCAGTAACGTTTTGTTGTGGCAAAGGTCGGACATGTACACAAAGCACACTGGAGATGACACTCTAGAATGTGACGGGGTGTTGTTCAATTGCTGCGAGACACACCTTCTGCACACACCAAATGTCTTTGGGGAGATATAATGCTGGCATTTTCTGCTTCTGTGGACCGCTTGTGGTGTGACAGGATACGAAAGCAAAACAGCTGATGAAGCCGTTGCAGCGAAATCGGGCATGATTGAGTTCTTGAACCATGGCCGGAGCCTGGATGTCTGAAAAGCCGCGGCAGCTAGCTGTGCCTGCGCCATACGGCACCGGCAGTGCTAGGCCAAGCAGCAGCAAGGGGCCAGACACCATACGCGCTGTATGTGGCATGCAGCAGCAGTTTGACTCCAGCGACAGCCATTACAGTAACAAAATGCATGAACAACATGTGTGCCGTGTGTTGTGCAGTTGCGGGAGAAGCTCAGTGAGTTCAAGAACGAGAACAGCTTGCTGGGCAGTCTGGTCAAGGAGCTCAAGGCAAGTTGCTGTCCTGCAGCACCTGATGGAAGCCAGCCAGCCATTTTTTTGAAAGGGGGGGATATCTTTGTGCGTAAGCAGCGGTGGGGGTAGTTTGTGCGGGGTGCGTTGCGGCGATGCGCACCCTGTCAACAACAGCAGTCACGACAATGCCGAAAGTACTGAGGCACACTTGGCAGTGACCCCACATAAGGCTGATGCGGTGCAACTGAAACATTAGTGCTTGACCATTTCCGCACAGCTTCATGCAACCTTGTCACATATACTCATGTACTCACCATTGCACCATGCTTGCAGACTGAACGTGATGGCCTGTCCAAGCGGCTTGCTGCAGCCAGCAAGCAGCTGGCAGAGTCAAACAGCAAGGCGGCCTGCGCCTCACTGGAATCACAAGCAGTGAACAAGGAGCAGCGGCGCCTGCAAGCAGAGGTCGAGCGGCTGTCATCAGTGGTGCACAGCCACGCCGTGCGCCTGCAAAAGTGCGCAGTTGCCTGCAGACTAGTCAGCAGACTGAGTGCATTCTGTGCTAGTAGCGCCAGCTGTAGCGAGCTGCATGAAGACCAGAACAGTCGCTGCAGGCAGTGGCTGTCAACAGCAGCCAAGTCTCCAACCCTGGCATGTTCTTCAGCGTGTTGTTCACCAAGCAACAGCTCTGTTTAGAAGGCCATGGAAGCCGCACCCCATGTGTTGTGCACAGACGGCACTGCCCCAGCAGTGACCTGCATGCTATGTTGGCGAGAATGCTGCAATACTGTGTGTTGCTGCAGGTCCAAGCAGCACCAGCAGGAGCTGGAGGATGTTGCGCTTGACTTGCGGCAGGAGCTGGAAGACGCAAAACAGCAGCTGGCACAGGCGCAGCAGGCAGCGCAAGCAGCAGCACAGCGCAGCGCAGCAGCAGAGGCCAAAGCGGTTGCAGCTGGCTTAGGGCCGCTGCCCAAGATGGGGCCTACTGCTGAGCAGCTGGTGATCAACAGCACACAGCGCATCAAGTGAGTGGCAGCTACAGTGTTTGGAGATGTGATGCTTTGCATCAGGCCGTGTTTTTAATGTTGTGATGGCAGCAGACGGCATAACATGACGATGCACATGTAGCTAGCTGGCTGGTTGACAGGAAAGGCAGCTACGGCGGTGGGTACTTTGAGCAGACAGAGGCTTGACTGTTTAATAATGTGGTCCGTCACCGTCATACCAACTGCAACAAGCCGCACGTGCTGGCGTACCAGCCGTTACACAAGTGCCGTCCATGCTGCTGCTTTTACTGCGGGTGGTGCTGCAGTGAGCTCACTGAGGAGCAAGCCGCTGCTAAGGCAGATGCTCAGCAACAACAGGAGACATCACAGCAGCAGCTGCAGCAGAGCGAGGCGCGTTGGCAGCAGCAGCTGGCTGCTGCACAGTCCTGCGTGCAGCAATCGCAGCAGGCTGCCGAGCAGCAGAGGCAGCAGCAGGAGGCGCAGCTGCAGCGGCAGGCTGGGCAGCTGGCTGCTGCTGAGCAGCAGGTGAAGCAGCTGCAGGAGCTGCTGGTGGATGCGCAGGCGAGGGCAGCAGAGGGCCAGGCCCTTGCACAGGTGAGGCTGTGTTATGCTGCAGCTAGCGTTTGTATGAGCAGGCTGAGCAAAATTTTCATGAATGTGGCGTCATTGTTGCGTCTTTTCCTGTAAGCGCACAGATGTTCAGGCTGCACGTTGCATCGGATGCATGCAATTGTTGTCTCCAACTGCTGCTGGTACCGCAGGCGAAGGATGAGCTGCAGCACCTGAAGCGGGACATGCTGTGCAAGTCCCAAACATTGCAGCAGCAGGTCGTCTCGCTGCAAGGCCAGCTCGCAGATGCCCAGCTGCAGCATGCCGCAACCACCTCGCAGCTGCAGCAGCAGCTGACGCAGGCTGAGCGGCAGGTCGCGTCAGCGCAGCGAGAAAAACACGAGCTCACTGCTGCGCTGGTTGCGCTGCGGCAGCAGGAGTCAGGCCGGCGGCTGGCGGCTGGCGAAGCTGCTGCCAAGGCAGAGCGGCTGCGGGGGGAGCTTGTGCGGTGTGTTGGGGAGCTGCAAGTGCAGCTAGATGCGTCTGCTGCTGCGGGCCAGCAGCAGGGGCAGCAGCTGTCGCGGCTGCGGGCGCTTGAGGCTGCTGCTGGCGCTGCGCGTGATGAGGCGGGTGAGGCGCGGCGTCAGCTGGTGGAGCTGGCGACAGTGAGCATGCGTGAGCTGAGGGAGCAGGTGAGGGTGGCGATGACTCAGCCTCGCTGAGCAACGCACGAAAGACAGTGTATGTAATATGTCTGCTGTGTGTGTTGATGATGAGGTGCTTGCCATTTGTGCTAAGTCACTGGGCTTATTTGCCAGTGGTGCTCCTGCTGCTGCTGTCAGGTGTGCGTCGCCTGCTAGTGGCCCAAAGATACATTCAGCTGTTTGTGCCCCATCCATACAGCTGTCTGCTTTAGTATAATGCGGCTGTATCACACCCCTGTTCTCTGCCCCTGCTTCCTTCACGCTGCTGCTTCTTGCGCTGCGGCTGCTTGCAGGTAGCCAACGAGGCGGCCATCATGACTCATACGCTTGTGCCCCATCCACACAGCTTTGTCATCTGATATAATGCTGCTGTAACGCACCTATGTTCATCGGCGCTGCGGCTGCTTGCAGGTGGCCAACGAGGCTGGCACCATGACTCGGCTGCTTGTGCCCCATCCACACAGCTGTCTGCTTCAATGTAAGGCGACTGTAACGCACCCCTGTTCACTGCATCTGCTTCCTCTCACGCTGCTGCTCCTGGTGCTGCGGCTGCTTGCAGGTGGCAAACGAGGCGGCCACCATGACCCGGCTGCTTGTGCCCAATCCACACAGCTGTCTGCTTCAATGTATGGGAACGTAAGGCACCCCTGCTCATGGCCCTTGCTGCCTTCATGCTGCTGATGCTGGCGCTGGGGCTGCTTGCAGGTGGCCAACGAGGCGGCCACCATGACTCGGCTGCTTGTGCCCCATCCACACAGCTGTCCTGTCCAATATAAGGCAATTGTAACGCACCTCTGTTCATCGGCGCCGCGGCTGCTTGCAGGTGGCCAATGAGGCTGCCACCATGTCTCGGCTACTTGTGCCCCCATCCACACAGCTGCCCGCCTCAATGTAAGGCGGCTGTAACGCACCTCTGCTCATTGGCGCTGCGGCTGTTTGCAGGTGGCCAACAAGGCGTCTACCATCACTGGGCTCCCTGAGGGCACTGCTGCCAGTGGCCCAGCAACAAGGCCGCCATTTACCGGCTGCTGTGCTGCATTTGCCCCATCCACACAGCTGTCTGCTTCAATCTCATGCGACTGTAACGCACCTTGTTCACTGCCCCTGCTGCCTTCACGCTGCTGCTGCTGCTGCTGCTGCTGCTGCTGCTGGTGCTGCGGCTGCTTGCAGGTGGCTAACGAGGCTGCCACCATCACTGGGCTTCCTGAGGGCACTGCTGCCAGCCTGCCCATGCCTGTCACCACATACATCAAGGTGGGGGTTGGGGGTTGGGTTGTTAGAGCTCACATATTCTGTGTTTACTGGGTTGGGGAAGGCCTCGATTGCTAGTTCCATTTGCCCACCGCATGCCTGGCACCACCTGGATCAAGGTGGGGGTGGGGGTTGGGGATGCTAGAACCCACAGTTCCTGTGTCTGCTGCACATGTGCGCATGCTGTGCTGATGGCTATCGCATGCGGGCACACCTGCACAGCGGTTGCAAGGGCTAGATAAAGGTGCATGTCCTTGATTGATCATCATTGGTAAGATGCTTTATATCGTGCTGATGCCGGCTCGCTGCTTGTAGGTGTTGGAGCATGCAGTCTGTGACTGCGAGGACCGCTGCAAGCAGCTGGCGGCAGATGCGCTCATAGCCCAGCAGCAGGAGCGTGACACGCGGTGCGAGCTGGCAGCGGCACGGGAGCAGCAGGCGGCAGCGCAGCGTGCGCTGCAGCAGCAGACGCAGCGGCTGCTGGCAGCTGAGCGCATGCGGCTGGCAGACCTGCGGGTGAGCAGGGCGTTGCGTGGTTGTTGTCTGTAACAGTCTGCATGTTGCTCTTTGATCTGCATGTGCTGCTGCAGAAGGTGGCCTGCAGATCACCGAAGATGGGAGTGACTGCCAGTGCAGCAGCGCTTTTATCTGTACCAGTGTGTCATGCGCACACGTGCCATCACATGCTGTGGTGTGGTGCAGGCTGCTCTACTGGCGTGGTCATGCCCCCGCATGTGTGATTCAAACTGCGCATCGTAACAGCATGTGGCTACTGCACTTCTGCTTGCAGGAAACCCAGGGTCTTGAGAAGCGCCTCATACTGGCACAGCAGGAGTGCTGGAACCTGCGGGACTCGCTGCTGGCTGCCAAGACTGGCAGCGCTGCAGCAGCAGCTGTGGCCAATGCCTCCCCTGTTGCCTACAGCTCAGGCCTGCTGGCTTCTTGGAGCATTGCTGCAGCAGACAAACGCAGCAGCGCTGGCTGTGTTGACGCCAGCACAGCATGTGGTGATGTAAGCCAGCAGTTGGACTGCAGTGGAGCTGCTGGTGGTGCTGCTGATAAGGGCAGTGGTGGTGCTGCTGACACAGGGTTGCAGCAGCTGCTGGCAGCAGCAGGGCATGGCCTGCAGCCACGTCAGCAGCAGCAGCAGCAGCGAGCTGGGCCTGATCAGCAGCAGCAGCAGCGCATGCCTGGCCAGATGTGGCCTATCGCTGCTGCTGATGCGGCTGCAGCGCACGGTGGCGCTGCTGCTGCTGCTGTTGCCGCAGCCAACCGGCACCAAACTAAGCTCGAGCAGCTACGGCAGCTGAAGGAGCAGCTGAACAGCCGCACAAAAAAGGCAGCTGCCGCTAGCACTGGCACATGTGCTGCGGCAAGTAGTTTGAGCTTCAAAGGGCGCCAGCAGTAGGAGCAAGGCCAGCAGCAGACAGGCCAAGGCAGTTGATGCTATGGCTATGCTATGGCTTAATGGGTAACATGATGATGATGATGAGGCCAAGGCAGTGCCGTGGCGAGCCGAACACCATCACTACCGTCTGCTGCAGCGACAGCGGCAGGAGCTGCTGCTTCTGCTGGCGTTGTGAGCGACAGTGGTCGACTGCAGCCACGCAGCGCAGGTAGCAGCGGCAGGAGCAGTCAAGGGCAGGTCACCAGCAGGGGTCCCATCCTGAAGCAAGCTAGCAGCAGGCTTACATCTGGCAGCAGCAGCAATAGCGTTGGCCTGCATGGCAGCAGCCGTAGCGGCAGCCAGCTGACAAATTGTCACCCAAGGAGCTTGAGCTTGAGGAGTCATCAGCTTCACTGCTGGCTGGTGGTGCTGCACTGCAGCAGGAGGCAGAGCAAGCCGCAGCAGCAGCCGCAGCAGCAGCAGCAGGCTCTGTGCAAGCAGCAGCCGCAGCTGACGCACAGATGGAGGTGTGGGCAGAACGGCTGGGGCTTAGTGGAGTTACGGCGGCTGGTAGTGGGATTGGTGCCTGCAGCGGCAGCAGCAGGCTAGTAGGGGCTGGCAGCGTTACACAGCCAGGCACGCCGCTGTGGCACCAGTTGTTGCCAGGCAGGCACCAGCAGCAACAGCAGCAGGGCTGGGCAGGTTTGGATGGCAGTAGCAATGGTGGTGTTGCGGCTGGTGTTGATGATGCATTGGCTAATGAGTTGTTAGGGATGCAGCAGGAGCCGTTTGATGCTGGTGTTTGGCACCCATAGGCAAGGAGTGTGCTGCTGCATGCTGCAGCATGACAGGTGTCAACCGGTTTTTGTTGGCAGCACATATGTACACAATACCTGTTGTCACACACTCAGTCGGCTGGCGTGTGCCACGGCCTGCCAGTGGCAGGCCTGCCAATGACTTTTGCTGTGAAGCTGACACATGTGGCTGTTCGTGCTGTTGTGCTGTCTGCAACACAGCATTTGTTGTCATCATCATCATGTTACCCATTAAGCCATAGCATCAACGCCATCGGCCCCGCGCCCCTCAGGAGCGGAAGAAAGAGGGAGCACTGCTCCAT